>OZ010603.1:91416058-91426058 GCA_963932145.1 Acanthosepion lycidas | reverse complement strand
GTATAAACCAGACAATAGGCAAAGTTATCTACTCCTACTGAAGAAAAAAATATAAGTATAATTAGTGAATCAAAATAGTAAATAAACAGTAAATAAAATTTCAGAATTTACATGGAGATGTTAGAAGTATATACAAGGAACTGGAAACCCGATCTTAAACAGTAAAAAAAGAGATAAGTCTCTACTCCCATTCAAACGACAGAAATGGAGCGTGGACCAGCTGATAGGCAAACCTATCTACTGCTATTGAAGAGAAAAAGTAATAAATAATTAGTAAATAAAATTTCAGAGTTTAGGTGGAGATGTTAGAAGTAGTGAGTTGCAGTAGACATTTGAAAGAACTGGAAAGCCAATCCTAAACTTGAAACAAGGGATAAACTTCTACTCCTGTTCAAAAGACTGGGGAGGAGTGTGAACTGGGCGATACATTTTGAATTAACACTTTTGATGACATGGCCATAATTTACAAAGCTTACATTGCATGCTGTCAACATATATATATATATATATATATATATATATATCCAAGACATGCTTCTTTATGAAATGTACATTGCCTGTTGTCAGCATATATATATATATATATATATATACATTTTTAAGATACCATGAAATATCGGTCTTAGTTGGTACAAGACCCAAGAACCACTCAGGGTAAAGAGTTACAAGCAAGGTAATAATGCCACTAAGACGCAAGGGGACACCAGAAGTTAAAGAGAAAGAAAAGACTTTAGAAGGAACCGGAAACCCAATCCTAAACAGCAAACATGGGAAAAACCTCTACTCCTGTCCAGAAGACCAGAGAGGTGTGTGAACCAGACAATAGGCAAACTCCTCTACCCCTGTTGAGGAAAAAATAAATTGAAGGTAAAATTTCAGATTTTAGGGCGAGATGTTGTATATAAGAAAATACGGATAAAAAATAGAATAAAAAGATAAAATTACTTATTTGTCTATAAAGTTTTATTTACTGAATGACCAAAAAAATCTGTGTAGTGACAATGAAAGCTAGCTTATTTTGTGCAGATCTAATCAAACAGAAGCTACTTGTATGAAATACGTAGCAGCATTCTATTGGACAAGGTTGAATCCAACATGTAGCTCAGGGGTTAGCAAACTATGGCATGCTTGCCACATGTGACACACCAAGCAATTTCCAATGGCATGCAGCCACAAATGGCATCACAGTCTGAATCAATTACTACTGTAATGCAAAGAAGATATTGAGCTGTTTCAATTTTAATATATTTTAATATATATTAAAATATTTTAAGATATTTTCTGTTTATTTTTATAGATACAAATATTTTAAGTAAATTCTCTGTTTATAATAAACAGTATTAACAACATTTACCAGCCTGAATGTCCAAGAAATTTTCATAGAAAATATTGTAGAACAGGTATATTGACGTTGACTTGTATAAAAATACATATGCTGTTGGCACACTGAATGATTTTAAAACCCTAAGTCGGCATATAGCAAAAGGTTGCTGGCCTCTGATGCAGATGATTTTACTTCATATATTTTATAAAAAAACATGTTTCACAAAAGAAAAAAATGATATTTATGTGTGCATAGAGAGTTCAAAAAAAGGAAAAATAAATATGGGCTTAGCATAGTATGTGAGGCACAACATAGTTGTGTGAAATTAAGCAGTTGGCCTACCCAGAGCATTTCTTCCTGGAGAAGAGCCCTGTTCTTGTCTCTACTACTTCTGAGAGCTAAAAGAGAGGGAGAGGATTTAGGTCCCTTCCTTTTAAGTCCTGAATATATTGGTATTAAGCTAAGTCCACTGGCAAAAAGTTACGGTAATCCCTGTAATATTATGGACTTCCACATAGAAAGGGCAGAGATCATTTTATCTCACTCTCGTGTGTTTCTCTTTGATAGACTAGTGTAATTTTAGTAGTGTCGTCTACTAAATGGCATCCTCTTTGACAAAAGGGTAACATAGAAATAAAGGGATGGGTGATGGATTTTTGATGATCAAGTGACAACAAAATCTGAAATAAGGTATATATAGGTGCTATTTAAAATAGAGCACTCTTATATATACAAGAAAAGGAATACTTAAAATAATAAATGCATCAATTATTTTTTTAAAACTTAATATCAAAATATAAAATCGAAAGACAATTGCTGATACCTGCTGATGAATGAACCAAACAAAGTTAATCTATAAAACTCTGAAGTTAGGGTGCTGAATATAACATCAATCAGCTAAGTCACAAATTTTATATTTGTATTAACCATATATATATATATATATATATATATAGGTATAGGGTTAGGTAAATGAGATAACCTGATATACGCTGGTAAGCAAATAAATAAATTTAGCCAAGAGCTGTAGACATAAAAGTGCTCAATGTGATTAGACAGAGCTAAGAAATATATATTAATAAATACACATATACCTACGTTTGATATGCGACTCGAATTTCATTGGTCACTCAACTCATCGGCCACAAGATATAGCTTATAAGCTATTATAATCTCATCCGACACAAGATATGTCTTATAATAGCTTATAAGATATATCTTGCGCCCGATGAGTTGGGTGACCAATGAAACTTGAGTCGAACATCAAACGTAGGTATATGTGTATTTATTAATATATATATATATATATATATATATAAATATATATAAATAATCAAACAAATTCTTTTACCTCATATGGGGAATAAGCTATTTTAGCAGATGATGCTGTCTGTTTTTCAACCCCAGTGTGGAATGAAGTTTATGTCTGTAGGTTACAGGAAACAGGAAGTAGTTGGAGTTAACTGTGAGGTATTAATATTGGAAGCTAAAGGGTCAGGTTAAACCCTGACCTGCTGAAAACACTTACTACAGAGTTTATACTTTTCACTATCTCAGTTGGATGCTAGGCATGGGGAAGGGGTTAAGGTAGGGTGGTAGGTATCTATTTTAAAGGGGTGAGATTTCATTAAAGAAAGCCCAGGGGTTGAAAAGACAGACAACCACTTTTGTTGTCAGCCAAAATAGCCTATTCCCCATATGAGATAAAAGGATTTGTTTTATTATTAATTATATTCCTTTGTACAAATAAAATACATTGAGCACTTTTTTGTGGATCAGTTCTAATATTTTTATATTACTAGGATGCACTTGAATTTTTTACCTTACTATATATATATATATATATATATATATATATATATATATATATATATAGTAAGGTATCATGATGCAATGTGCAGTTATGACTGTACATCTGGACAATTTAATCCAGTAAATTGATGTACATACTACTTGGTGTAACTGATTCCCAAGAGGCCGCTTCCTTATTCATTACAATCTGAATTTGTTCAAGTCTTGGATTAACTATTATCTTTAGCACATATCCACAAAAGAAGTACCTCTGTAACCCTTTACCTTGAGTTGCCTCAGGGACTTGTACAGGTTGAACATTAATGTAAAAAAAAAAAAAGAAAATATCTTCACCTGTTCCAAAATCTTAGTATATCTATGTTGATAACAAAATCAAATAAGAGATACAAACAAAACCCCCCAAAAACAAAAGTCGATACCAGTTTCATCATCTCCTATGCCAAAAGTTGAACTTCATCTTAACAAGGTCAAACCTGACTTCATTTCCAGTCAGAAACTGTTGTTAGCCTATCCATCGTTGTGCAGGAATTCACAATCCCAAGCTACTCTCCACTAATAGTAAAACATGATTCTCAAAATTGTCAAGGCCATGGATTATCACAAAAATGAGGACCCAGACTTCTCATTTATGTGCCTTAACAAAGGTCCTTATTCATAGAATATTTTCATTTTCAAAGTCCATCATCTGCAGGACGATGGAATTGTAAAGTTTGACAAAATAATTGAGAAGATTGATATCCTCTCTGATCATCCCTCAGCTAGTGTTCATATTTGTGGTGACTTCAATAGTCACCACAATGTTGTAAAATTAGACAAGGGTGTGTTGAGGTTGGAGGAAACACTTAACTCATTATTCTCTTAAGAATTACAGGGTCACAGACAGAAAAGGGAAAAAGACAGCCAGAAACAAAATGACACTGCCTCAAAATCCACAGCATGACAGGCAGCATGTAACTTTTGGAACAAAATGCACTAAGGGAATGTCTTCACAAGAGACTGAGTCTCGTCAACTGCCTACTGCTGACTGCTGGTTTTCCTTCTGTTTTTATGAGACATGAGACAATTAACAAAGATCCAAATTTGGCCAAGCTTCAGAGAGGCCCATATCTGGACCAGCCAAGCTGTTCTGCTGCTAATGAGGAAAACCTGGATGCAATTAGTTTTGACAGGCATGTCTGCAGGTGACTCAGGGTCTCTAATGCATCTTTATTGATGTGCATTCACCACACACAAGGATAAGGCAGATAGTGTCATGACTTTTACATTGGGACATCTATCTGAACTCGCTTGTACTATATAAGAACAAAACTGGCCATAACTTTGATTTTACAAATAACACTCTACTTAAAAAACTAATTGTTTACATCAAAAATACTTTGAGGAAATCCCGATAAATATTTTACCAACCTTAAACACGCATCAAAAATGACATATTACATCACCAAGCTTTATTACTTCATTCTTAAAGAATCTAACATAAGCTTATCTAACATAGCCAGTGTTTATGTGAAAACATCCCCAATTTAACATGTGAACAACCACAGAAAAGAAACATAAACATACACACACACACACACACACTTACAAATATATATTATCATCTGAATCCTTCGTAGACAAAATAGAATTAGAATACACTTACATACATAAAGGAATATTTATGTTTTCTTCAGTTAAATCCATTAATTTTTTGAGCTTAAAAAATTTGCATCTGTCCTTGAGTTCAGAATACTATAAATTATACCTATGAACATTTCTTAACAAGTCAAATGCACATGGACATTGAAGTCAACACCAAGTTGCAACAATCTGTTACATGCTTAAAGGCAATCATTGGCCTGACAATTGCATTTAAGCATGAAACAGACTGTTGCCACAGGGTGTCCACTTCAATATTCACTTTTATATTTACATATGCTCTATTCCAGATATTGAGCATTTTAACACATAAATATGGCATACCTTAAAAATATATTATCATTACATATATAAACATATATCCCATTCATCCATACTTAGAATATTGCTGTCACATATGGTCTGGTGGCACTGCTATTTACCTTGAGCTCCTTAATAAGATCCAAGGAAGAATCAGCAATATTACTTGTCCTGATCTGGTGGCTTAGCTTCAGTCACTTTCCCATCATGGCAAGGTTGTCTCTCTGTGTCTCATCTATAAATACTTTCATGTTAATTGTTTGGATGAAGTCTTTATTATATTAACTAGACTTTTTGAATTTATGGCTGACCTTGGGATCTAATCAAGTTGAGCTGGTGAGATGTAATAAATGTTAATGCTTTCTTTTCTCACACTTCTCTCTTGTAGAATTCTCTTCTGGCACCATGCTTTCCAGCCAACTTTATTCTGCAAAAATTTAAATGCAATGTCAATCGCTATCTACTGTCCTCCTGATTACTGTTCCCTTTCAATTCATTATTAATGATTTTGTTCCTAATTCTCTCACACCGAGTAACACATTTTGTCTTAGTGGCTTTACTGCTTTGCATGGAGTGATATATATATATATATATATATATATATATATATATATATATATATATATATATATATTATAATTATTTTTTTTTAAATATGTCTCGATTGCAACACAGAAATTACTATGTTTTGAAACCAAAGCTTAAATCTTAAATTTTAACTTTATAATTTAAACAAAATATAGTTTAAGTGTATTTTTATTAAAGATCTTACTAAGGGAATTATTTCTGGAGAAGTGTTTCACATTTAAATTATATATATATATATATATATATATATATATATATATATATATATATAAATACTCAAGAGGATAGAATCCAGGTAGGACTCAATGTCCAGGACAGAGTAAGAATATAATATAAAAGGCTCAAACACTAATATTCCATGGTTATAATTTATTACATTAGAATCATAATCACAATCCAATTCATCTGACCTACAAATTCAAAAATATAATGCAAATTGAAATGTGTTTTTTTGAAGTGTGTTATTGCTAACAGATACAAACTTGTGGAGTGTGCAGTTGCAATACTAAGCCTGAATTTTTGAAAATTTAAGTGATAGTTTCCATGCCTGATGATGACCGGAGAACCTGTTGAAAGTACTTGCATATTTAAGAAAGACCTAATACAGTTTATAATCTTAAAAAAAAGTATCATAACATTCATTGAGTGGTTAGTGGGTTAATGCATTTTTAAAATTTAATTAGTGAAGTGAATTTGTCATTTTATTTCATTAACTTTCCTAAGTTACTTTTTGTATGAATGATTTATTGTAATATATATATATATATATATATATATATATATATATATATATATAATGGTTGCCAACTCTTGTCTGAGTATGGCCATTACCAGATATCTTTTTAGAGAATATCTACAGGTGTGCTGAAAGAATGTGGATCTTTAGCCCAGCATGGAACATACATACTCTGGCACAAACAGGGCACTGAAGAGGTGCAACAGCGGTTGTTACATGTAAATATATATATTTACATATATTAGGTTGGTGCAAAAATAATGACGTAATAATGTCGTTTTTTGATGTATTTTTTAACGTCATTATTTTTGCACCAACCTAATATATATATATATATGTATGTATATATATATATATATATGTATATATGTATGTATATATATATATGTATACATGTATATATATATGTATATATATATGTATATATATATTTATATATCTGTATATATATATATATACATGCATGTACACATACATATACATACACACACACATATATATATATATATATTAATAACATTATTATGTGTATGTTGGTACAAGTCAATTCGTTCTCTTATGCTGATTGTTGAGTTATTGATGTGAACAGATGTACAATTATAAATAATTAATTGTATGATGTATTGTTTCTAATTTTGGGTGTCAATAATAAAAATTGTTATTTATAATTTAAATTTACTATTATCTTAACCTTACCAATAAAAAAGCAGAACTTATTACTTTTAAAACATACACCCACACACACACACACACACACACACACACACATATATATATATATATATATATATATATATATAGATAGATAGATAGATATGTCTGTGTATATACAAACACTGATGGTCAATGCAAGAACCATAGAAACAAAAAAAATATGACGTGATCAGGCAAAGCCAAGTTAACCACCCAGATCAATAATGTTGAACAAATAAATGGCATCCAGTTCAATAACAGCTGTGAGAAGTGAAGTAAGAAAGAAAGAAAGAAGCAACAGAAAAAGGCAACAAAGAAAAGAAGAGAAAAGAAAGAATAGAAAAAGCCAGTAAAATAAAAAGAAAAAAGGAAAGAAAGAATAGAAAAAGACAGCAAGGAAAGAGTAGTACAAGAAAAAAAAAAGGGAAAATACAAAAAACATAAAGATTGGTGAAGAAAGAAAGAATCTGACTAAGGCAGAATGACTAGACAGTAAATAAAGGAGAATTGAAGAAAGAAAAAAAAGAAAGAATGAAGCAATTTAGAAGGGTAGCAAAGAAAGAAAGAAAAGAAAAAAAGAAAGAAAGGACTAGTAGAATATTATAGGAAAGAAATAAAAGAAAGATTGAAGGAAGCTAGGAAAGAAAGAAAAAAAAAAAAGAAAAAGAAGGAAGGAAAGATAAAATGAAAGAAGAAATAAATGGATAAATGAATGAAATGAATGTGTGAAGGCAGCTTGTCTGTGAGGCAAATCAATAAAAATGAGACATTTTCCTCTTGGGACATAAGTAACTGTTTCAGTCAAATGGACGTTATACCATGTATTTTTTGTATCATTGAATGAAAACTGCTGTTATTATTAACCAGTCAAGTGGTAAGGACTATGGCTCATCACTTAAGTGCATCAGTCCCTTTTGCTCACTCTGGTGATGGTAATTGTAATATTAACTGTTTCTTTATAAGAAAACATTCAGCATTCACTGACTGAACAGCCACTTCTATCATCAGTTGAAATTAATTAAATCTTTCTTTTAAAAAAAAAACATTTCAGGAAAATAGGTTTCTCAGTTGCAATATTATTCCTCTTTCCAGTATTGATAAGGCTTTTACTTCCAAACCGTTTATTTGAAGAAGTCTGTATTGTCAGCATTTTCATTATGTCATTATTTTCTCTTTGAGTTACATGCACTATCCATTTTAGTTGTTGCTGCTGTTGAAAGTCCTCAGGTGATTTTTTTGTTTTGTTATTTTTCATACTGTTCTGTGTCTGCAATTCTGTATCACCAGTTCACAAAGCTTAAAGAAGGATGGTCCACACTAAAACCTACAGGCTGCATTTGCTTGAAGCCATTTTTACTCATTGATTCAAGAAAGTGATTGTATACAGCTGACAGTTTAGATATTTCTGAACAGGTTTGCTACACTGCATGACATCCATATGAAAGTTTCAATCTCACAAAGCTATTTAAGCACAGACTCGAGTTTTTAGTTTTAGATTTTGCTTTGTAGCAGTTTGTGTTCTTGAGCAAAACAAACCCTTTTTCTTCTATGTGCCACTTCCTTTCAAGACATAGTCGATCACGGCCCTCCACAACTTCCTATCTTTTGTTACTATTAGTGTCATAGTTCAGTGAGGATGGCTAATGACAACAATATGTTAATTAGTTCAAGACAAAATCTTAAGTAATTCAAATTGTCAGGGATTCTATTTTATTTGTGTTGACAATGGAAACAGAAATTTCTGTGTTGCAATGTAATCATATTTTTTAAAAAGAAAATAATTATGATATATATGTATATATATGGTTGCATGTACAGTTGTTTGTGACCATAGGTTTCATGCTTTTGTGATCTTCAGACAAACTTTCTTGCTCCCTCTCTCTCTCTCTCTCTCTCTCTATATATATATATATATATATATATATATATATATATAATATATATAATATATATATATATATATATATATATATAATATATATAATATATATATATATATATAATATATATATATATATTTTATATATATATATATATATATATATATATATATATACATAGACACACAGAATGTGATGTATAAATTCTTGTCTAAATTATGCAGTCTGAGGAGTTAGGTAGCCAAATGTAAGTGGGGATGTGGCTGCAGAAATTGTCTGACAGCCATGACTGGGTTCTCCTGCTTGTCTGGCATGGTGCAGAGTCCTGTTGCTAGACATAGGGTCTTCCAGCAGCCACCCTCTTGTCCCAGGGCAACACTACCTCCTCAAGCCACTTGATGTAGGCCTCCATGTTGTGTCTGAGGCCCTGTGGGAAGATGAATGTAGGCATAATGTCGCCATCACTAGGGATCACTCTAACCATCATATTTGGGGTCACAGCATCATCTGCATTGTCTTCAAATTTTGATGCAAAAACTCTGAAATGTACATATTGGAGCTTCTGGCATGAATGCCAAGCTACAGCATGGTGTTTCCAAATTTTTGGTGAAGTGAATTGTGTCATGGCACTCTCTTTCTCACTGACCATGGCCAACTGATCCTACTATATTGTCCAGTTAACAAAATCTTAAATAAATAACATGCATGGGTGAAATTAAAAATATAAAATGGCAACAATTTACCCATCACATCCTATATATATATATATATATATATATATATATATATATTTTACAGCAAAAAGCAAAAATTCTTCAACATAAAAGATAGTCTATTTTAAGTCATCTGTCTGCGGCTATCACCAGCCCCTAAGTGTCTGTCTCAGAGCATTGTTTTAAATTTATTTTTAATGTCAGTCCTCCTCTGGTAGATGCCTTATTAATGTGAATGGGTTTGTGTTAACAATTGGTAGGGGTATAAGGTATCTTATCCCAGGGGGAAGTGGTCTGGGGTTGGAGTTTATTTATG
>OZ010603.1:91371058-91411058 GCA_963932145.1 Acanthosepion lycidas | reverse complement strand
GGCGCAATTTAAAAGATAAGACGACCACTGCGTAAAATTTAAAAAGGAACAACACATTTACAATTACAAATTTGAAAAGTACAAAACAAGGGTTGCACAAAAATTTCCTTTTGTGTGCCTCTTTGGGCAAGATAACACTTTCATGGGGGAAAAAAAATAGAAGAAATAAAGAGAGATTACTCACAGAAACAAGAAAAAGAATATTTCACAATTAGTTTAAGAAACGGATTCATTTACAAAAATTATTCCCTTCGAAAATAGAGAAAAACTTGAAGAAAGTATTTAACAATGTGGCACAAGGCAAAAATTTATCAAATGGCACCCAACAGGACGTTTTATCTTTGATGGGTTTGTGTTACAAAGTTCATTTGTTTATTCTTGAGTGTGAAATCTTCAGTCATAAGAATCTGCCTTGTATCTGTCAGGTCGGATTTATGACCTCCGAGTGGACTTTCCTTTGAAGTGTGTGTGTGTGTGAGGGTGGGTGGGTGAAGGCTATGCTGAGTCAGTTCTCATCAACGGCACATCTCTGTCTCATATTAGGTTGTTCTCCTCACGGATCGGCTTCAGCACTCTTCTTCTGCCTCTGGCCTCTGTTCTTGCTCTCTGATCCTTTTTGTAGATCGTTGATAGCAGTCCTTTTTATTGAAAATGTGATCGTGATATCGGCTCCAGCCAAAATTTGATATTGACCAACAAGCTTAGTTCTCTTTTGGCCAATATATATAAGAAAAAACCCTCTCCAAATATTAAAAAAAAAAAAAAATCCGAAACACTTTAAACAATTTTGGCGGTTCACCGCTTGTGCTTAAAAAGCCATAAAAATGCACAAAATTTAACACAAACTGTCTAGGCCTTCTGAAGAATTAACTTTTCTCAAAACGTATATAAAAAAAACAACCTAGACGATTATACAAATATATTTAAAATTTAAAAAAAAAATAATATAATACAATTTTTATATGATCCCTAAATTTGAATTTGTTTGAATTTCATAGTTCTTTTGCCATGGTAACTGAAAACAGCTTTGAGTAAAATTAACTGTTGTAACCTAGGGAAGGTTACTGAATAGAATAATCAAACAAAGGTTGTAAATGAACGATGATACTTAGGAGAAGAACAACATGTATAAGATTCGCCAGCGGTGCGTAGAAGAAGTAGTCAACTGCTAGAAGTGAATCAAGTGAATTCCACAATGAATCTATAACTGCAGGATATCAACGCAGTCAGATGTGACACAAGGCCCAATTTAATTTAAGGCCCGTAGTCTCGGCTAAACATTCCCCGTAGAGCCCGTATATAACGAGGTAGCCGTTTTCCGAGAATAGACTCTGCCCTTCGACATAGCCTCGTCTGGGGATCCTCTCTGCCAGGAGGCAGAGAGTTTGACCAACACACCTGGAGACGAATCTCCGACTGCAGATTAACATACAGTATTTACTACTCTATTCATGCAAATGCGGACATACCCATTATCGTTCGTAGGTATGCTTCAACATTAACAATAAAGATACTGAAATTGAGAAACCTTGTAAAAGAATGCAGTGGCAAGAGAAGTAATATTAATAATTCAAACTGCCAAAGATTAACAACTTCTTGTCCTTTAAAAGGGTGTAAGAATCGGTCACCCACGCTCACGTGACATACATCACTGACTGGGATTTTGGTATTGTAATTTTAGTTTCTTGATGAGATCCGACGACAACAGTTCGTGAGGAAAATAGACACCCATCATGCGATCATAAGGGATGAGAAATACACCCTCAAGCTTATTCCATTACTTGTAGTGTAGGGAATAAGGAAATTTCGTCCCGGGGATCTTGGGTCTATTTGACTATTTAATGAGTAAAGAATAAATGCATATTGTACCTAGTTAGATGCAAAGAAATCATTTTACTTTCATCTCGGTTGCAATTTAATTAAACAAAGGAAAACGGAACACAAACATTATTCAGGAATTCTATATTTCATATTGGGGAAGAAATAAACAAAAAACATTCAACTTTTGTGGACATTCTACAGTAACTTTGCTTGCCTGTCATTCGAACTCTGAATTCTTGAAACACAAATGTTTGAACTGACGTCCAATATAAGTTAAGTCTTCTTTTATTAATTGTACATCTGTCATTCCATACTTTTCTCATATTTTATATCTTGTATTTTGTTGTATGAAATTTATTTAAAAATGTTACAAATTTATTTACAAATTGTATTTGTTGTTCGCCGTTCCTGTGTTTCTATCTGAGCGAGCCCACCTTTCTCGTTTTTTTTTTTTTTTTCTTTTTTTTGAACCCGTGGTTCATATCTTTATACATTGCAAATTCGTAACATATAAAATTGGGGGCTATCGTGTCCAGGATTCTTTCAGTCGGAATTATGCGTATATTGCCGGCGGGCGGGCGGCATAACAAGATGTCTGTCATTGAATGTTTTTTTTCTGTGGAGGGTGACCCTCCACAGAAGTTATTTCGACTTAAAAATATGATATACTAGAAATTAGTAATAATTTTGAATTTGATGTAAGGAAGACTATGCTCAATTCACAACTAGTTCGGGTGATTATAGAGCATATGGTAGATGACGATATCTTCGATGAAGGTACGTTAAATCAACTACCAGTAGAAACCCAGGAGTTATCCCAAGATCAGTTTGAACTTGAGAAACTTAAAATTGAAGCTGATAGGGAAAAAAGTGAGAATCGAAGCTGAAAGAGAAAAAGCGAGAAATGAAGATGAAATTGAACTAGAATTGAGCAGGAGAAACGGTTCCGCGAAACAGAAGTAAACCAAGACGGAACGAATTTGATTTATCAAAGCAGGTTAAGCTAGAATCAAGCCTTAATGAAGTGGAAGGAGATGGATATTGCTTTGAATTTTGAAAATATTGCTTTGAATTTGGAATGGCCCATCTTACGACAGATTGTGCTAAAAGGTCAAACTTAGAAAGCATATGCCACCGTCAGTAGAAGACTATACTGATTATAATATTGTGAAGTCCGGCATTCTTAAAACATATGAATTAGTGCCTGAAGCTTACCGTCAAAGATTCGGGAAATTACGGAAAACCGACGGGCAAAATTACGTCAAATTTTCGAGTGGAACCTTATTTTGACAGGTGGACACAGTCAAAAAATAACGAAAATGACCAATGATAAACTAAGGCTACTGATTAGAAGACTTCAAAGAATATGTTCTTGAAAATATAAAAATATACCTTGAGGAAAGAAAAGTGAATACGAAATGAACACTTGCGGACAAATATGCGTTAACGCATCACATCAAAATACAGCGGTCCCTTCACACTTGGAAGTGGTTCATTCAAACCTGGAAGTAGCCCTGGTCCAAGATCTGGAGCTAGTTCGGGTCCGAGTTTTCAGTCGGACCAATCATGCTGTCTTAATCGGTCGTATACAAGACAAGTACGAACTCAAGTGATACAAACCCGAAAAGAATTAATTCTTAGTCATCAGGATGTCAGCAAGTAAAGAAATGGGATCGAAAACTCCTGATGTGCCAATATTGTAATAAAGTCAGACATTGTGTCAAATTGTTGGATCAAACAAAACAATAAGTTCAAGGCATTAAGCTCTAATAAACCCAAGGGGTTAATTTCTTCTAACCGGGGTGTGTCGGGTAGAATATCTGTTGTTGGAGATGTGAGGAAAGAATACAGGCCATTTGTGTCGGATGCATCCATTTCGCTTGTGGGCTATACCACTAGAAAGGTACCCATAAATATCTTACAAGATACGGATGCTACCCGAGTCCGTAATGTTGAAGAGTTCTCTGGCGCGTGGGTCGAATTCGGCCGCGGGCGAATTTGTTGTTATACAGGTTGTCAGTAGTGAGTGTCTCACTACATCGAATTCATCTGAAGCCAGACTTAGTGTGAGAACTTATTGTTGTTTGGTGTAATTTCTAGTCTTTCTATGAAAGGCGTATCTGTGTTGCTAGGGAACGAGCTAGCTGGTGGTGAGGTAACCATGGCTAAATTGGGAAACCAGTACCTTTTAACGATCATGTGTGCTTCAACTAGATTCTCGGAAGCAATATCGTTAAGAAATGTTTCCGCTTGGAAAATAGGAAACGTCTTTATCAACTTTTTCACTACTGTAGGCTTACCCAGAGTCGTACAGTCAGATCAAGGGTCAAACTTTAGTTCGAAAATATTTCATCAAGTGGTCAGACAGTTGGGCATTATTCAGATTCGATCTAGCGTCTCTCACCTACAATCCCATGGTGTCTTGGAGAGATTTCATTCCACCCTGAAAAATATGACCCGAACATATTGTTTGGACCATAAAAAAAGAATAGGACGAAAGTTTCCTTTCTTCATGTTTGTAGTCCGCGAATCTGTTCAAGAATTATTGGGATTCAGTCCATTTGAGTTAGTATTCAGACATTCGATCCGTGGTCCTTTGAAATTGTTAAAGGAAAGTTGGCTACAGGAGGATACGGAGGACGAAAATCTATTAGACTATTATGTGTCTCAATTTCGGACTCGGCTAACTGAAGCGAGTTAATTTGCCCGCGACAATCTCCGGTCAGCTCAACGAAAAATGAAAAATGGATACGATCGAGAAGTTTTAATGCTGGTGACAAAATGTTGGTGTTATTACCTATAGATGGGCACCTGTTTAAAGCTAGATATCATGACCCTTACGAGATAGCCAGAAAAGTAAGCGATCTCACTTATGTTATAAATATTCCTGATCGCAAGAAATCATCTCAAATGTGTCATGTAAATATGATAAAGCAATACCATAAAAGGGAAGAAATTAACTCTGTATTAGTGGCCATATTGTTGAGGACCGTGTGTATTTGTGTGTTGTTGTATTAGAAACACGTGTGTAACTCCTGGTAGAATATTAAAAGGTCCAACTACAAGAAAATTTCCGGATTCAAGTTAAGTCCAACTGAAGATAAAGAAGACAAACAAAACCGATATATATATATATATATATATATATATATATATATATATATATATATATATAAACAAATATATGTATTAAACAAAACAATTTTACAATGGACAATAACATTTGTATGTGTGCGTGAATATTTCTGTTTGTTCTTTGGTGAATGTTGGTACGTACGTGTATGCGTATATAATGTTTATGGCGTCTCCCACGAATGGGAAGACGCAGATCTTCTAAGAGAGCTTACATTGTAGTCGCTGAAATGAAGAAATGAAAAAAAGGATTTACCTCACCTCCACGCGAGGTGGGATGCGGCATGAGGCTTGAAGGAAAGAGAACGATGCAAGAAGTCGCCCAGTATTTATAGTATAGGGAGAGTGACCTCTAGTGACAATTTGGGAATTAAGGAGGAGCTAACTCCGACAATATGTCCACAATGTGCGTATGTACACATATGTAGTATGTTGTAGTTATTTCTCCTTTCCATAATTTACTTGTCCCTTTATATTCACCTCATTATTCTTTTTCTTTCTTCTCGTTATCTGAGTGACAAAAGCGAACTTATTTCCGAGCTCAGAGGTAACTTAAAATTAGATTAATATTCCAATATATTCTGGAGTTTTCTAAATTGTTTCTCAATATATGTGCATTCCGTTTTTATCATTATTATTTATTTATTGTTTAAATAAATTATTATCATTTTTTAATTAATGCATAAATGGCAATGGAAATTTGTTGATATTTTTTCATTTGCCCTTTTCTTTTTGTTCTTCTTGCTTTTAGTCGTTTGTTTTTTATCTGGCTTAGAGTTATCTTGTTAGGGCGTTAATTATAGAAGGTTAGGTTTATAACTGTATGTTATTTACTGTTGTTAAATGTTTTTAGGAATGAGTTCTTATAAAGTGGTCTACCTTTGACTGTAATATTTTTGGCATATATATGCATATATATATATATATATAATGGGATGACAGGGTCAAGAATAGTGCAATAATACTGAAGAAATATAACAGCATTACAGGCATTGAAACCATTCTAACAAAGATACAACTTAGGTGGGCTGTGAATGGATGAGTATAGGCTTCCAAAAAAGTTGCTGTACGGACAACTACCAAACTCCAAGCGTTCAGTTGGACGTCTGCAAAGAGAAACTAAAAGTCAACTTGAAATGTTTCAACTTTGATCTGAAAATCTGGGAAGTCCAAGCATCAAATCGAAAGGATTGGCATAAGACATGTTTCATTAAGTTAAAGGGTTTTGAAAACAGTAGACTGAAGCACCGTGATCAGCTTCATCATGCTCTGAAGCAGACACACTATCAAAATCCTTCTTTAACAAATTTCAGGCTGGCCTGGTATTGTAGACTCGTCCCTTTTTCTCTACCTATCACCCCTACTAACAGAACAGTCCATACCTTATGCCTACGTACGGAAAACTTCGGCCAATAAAAACCGTACTAGGCGAATCAACAAATCTCATTGGTTAACGACGCAATAATCTGAAAGTTTCACGTGCAAAACAAAATTGCGCTAAAACTTCTTTGAGCCGATTTTGGACTTTCAAAAACATATAAAAGAAAACACCGACTGACCAAAGCAGTCAGAGACGAACATCCACAGAGAAATTGCCAACATACATCAACGCTGACTCACTTGCAATTTAAATTCGACCAACTCTGTGGACATCAAATCGCAAAACTAAAACAACTTTGCTTATCCAAAGTGAACTATATTCACTACATTATTAAGTAAAAATCAACATTTGAATGATTCAGAAATATTACAGTCAAAGGTAGACCACTCTATAAGAACTCATTCCTAAAAACACTTAACATCGACATTTTTAATATTAATTAACACAATTCTAGAAAGACTGTAACTGAACATACAAATACAAAAAGAGACATACCAAAACCTCAAATATCACACACACTTTGTCATAGTAACATATACCAAAATATCCTGTATATATATTACTTTGATTTGTATATAAATGTTTTGTTGGTTTCTAAATTGAATATGTCTTGTTTTTGATTGTATTTAAAATTCGTTTATTTTTTTGTTTGTGGATGCAGAAAGTCACGCAACCTACACAAATTCCTTCTGATTCACTCAATTACAATTAATTAATTCTGCACATCCCTAACAGTATCATACTTAAGAAAGCACAAATGAAATTTCCCTTACCTGACTTTCTCAAACAATAGCCCCTGCTAGCATGCGTAATGTAAAAAGAAAGGAGTCATCCAATGCTGACCCTCATTTATCGTTTACGATAGGAGAGTCCACCATATATATATATATATATATATATATATATATATATATATATATATATATATACACACACACATACATACATGCGCACATGCACACGCAGACAGACGCAGATACACACACACACACATACATACATATATATATATATATATATATATATATATATATATATATATATATATATATATATGAGATAACGATATTTTAGCTGAATCAAGAACAGTGTTTAGGAAATTGTAAGTCACAATGTAAATATTTTTTTTCCATTTTGTCTTACAATTTTTTCAATATACACACACCTATCAATATATGGACACATACACATGCACACACAAAGATATGCGTTAGTGTTTAAATTAATGGTTGAATGGCGATGGATACACATTGCATTTTATAGATAATAATCAGTGTTAGCCATTGGCAGATATTTACTGTAATTTCACTTCCCAAAAATAAAATTCTAAATGATTCCCAGTTCTCATCACGATAGCAACAAAAATATCCGGCATAAATGATGCTCGGATTTTTTTAACCCCTAATTTAAGCCATAACCCCAGCCACCCACCCACGCCTTTCTTCTCTGCCTTTAAACTCTTAAATAAACTACAATCAGTGGCTGTGAAAATTGATAGCAAAGAACAACTAAAGCAACTGCTGAGACACCAATAACAGGCCTGTAACTAAGCTGACTGCAGTCTGGTCATTACTTGTCCTGTAATATAAAATGACCACGATGAGGAGAGGAGGTGGGCATTGGTCTAAGATAATTAGTCATACTGTATTGAATGTAGTACATGTGTCCAGCTATCTGGTCAAGGTCACTCGTCATTCTTGTTTTTTGTTTTGATGTTCTCTATGGATGTTTTCTGTTAATTCACCCTAAATAATGTACAATTACTCATTGCAAATATTAATTCACCCTAAGAAATTATAAATTTTAAATCAAATTTTGTTTGATTTTTTTTATTAAATTTTGGGATTAGGGTTGGGTTTAGGATTAAGATTAATTGCCAAACCAATGGGTACTTTGTGGCATGCACCATGAAACACAAGTATGTTTCATGTACTATGTACCAGATAGAACAGTCTTCACATTATTGGACACAATCCAAAGCTGTATTTTACCGGGGACTATGATAATGTCGGATTGTTGGAAAGACTAAACATCTTTGAAGGATGATCCCAATTATATTCATCTGATTGTAAATCTCAGAATGAATTTCATTAAGCCAGAAGCATCATCTCTCACTCAAACAATCCTGGAATGCCAAAGTAAAGAATAAGTCCATGTTTGGGACTAAACATGACAGAATCTTATTTACATGAGATCCTTTGGTATCAGTCAGTTATGTACCATGCGTGATCCATGCTTAGACGATCATGTATCTTTCGATACATGACTGACGAGGCAGATTTTTTACCAGCAGTAGGTTGCCATTTCTTTCTGCGGTAGACCAGTTGCCATCCAAGGCTATAGAACTTGATCTGTCCTGCTAATCAACCCATAGTTGGAAGGAGAAGATAAGGATTCATACCTTTCCCAAGAGTATTCTGTAAGTGAATGTAATGGATTCAAGAGAAATTTGAATTCGACACAAGGAAAAATAACAAGTAATGCATTTTTTCACAAATTTTAAAGGACATTTTTGAAATGCATGAATAATTTTTATCAAAATAATAATTCTCTATTTTCAACAATATTTTTTGCCAGAGTTTTGTACTTCAAGTGTCTAGACTGATCTCACATAGAAAGGGATACTCACTAGATATGTCATATTTATATACCTCAAATTGAAAATGGCTCTCTCATGAAAACACTAGCATAGTTTTGTGAAGTTTTCATGCAGAAAACTTTGAAAGGTGACAAAAAAAAGCATGTCAAGTACAGTAGATTTTTAGAAAATGTAACATATTCCCCCCCCACAATATATATATATATATGATAAAATAATAATAGCATTCGTATTCGAAGATACCCATATACTAGGGTGGCTAGCCAATCCCTATTGCAGACTTTCACCCAGGCACATTTGTGTTTGTTCAACACACACGCAGAGCCAACCTGTGGTTTATACTGCAACTATTCTGAGCAGATCTTAGTTACAGTTTCTGGGACAGAGTGTGTTATCTAGAATGATCAACAATCTGAACAACACCAGCACGCTCAAACCCTCGGTCATGATGACTTGTAACTTCATGCTAGCACTATCAACAGCCGCAAATGTTCCATCAACCCAATTTCATTCACAAGGCTTGGGTCAACCCGTGGTGTTGTTTTCAGGCACTTTAAAAAGTTTAGATTTGAACCTGGGTCTCATGGTCAGAAATTCTAAACACTTGGCTATATATATATATATATATATATATATATATATATATATATATATATATATATATATATATATATATATATATATATATATATATATATGTGTGTGTGTGTGTGTGTGTGTGAAATGTAAAATGTTATAGTTCTTGTTGGTGTCTTTTTTTATTTGTTTTTATATACACACACGTATATATATTAAGCAATGTAGATAATATTTTACATTACTTGTATAATTTACGAGTTTCATAGAAAGAGATAGAGAATTAATGTGAGTAAATGTTTCTCACTTAGCTGATTTATGTTACCTTCAGTATATGTTCAAAGTCAGGTTACCACAAGCATTTAAAATCAGGGTACCACAGGCATTTAGATGAAGATTTCTTCTGAAGCTCTGATGGATTTTGCTTTTTCATTAATTGGATTCATCATTTTCTACATTATTTACATTATTCGGACTATTGTCCTCATCTTTGTCGCCATATTTATTACAACGTTTCAGCTGTTGTACGCTCTGGCCTTCTTCAGGTGGTTGGAATGTTGAACTGAATCCTTTATTTGCTCATTGTGGTAGACTGTTCTAGTGCCATGTTTAATGGAAGTCAGTTATCAGTTATCAGTTATCTCCTGTTAATTTCCCTTTGAAAGTTCTCCACAGCCTTAACCGGGTATTGAACTCACACTCTTTGGGTTCTGTCACTGGATCTAACCAATGCCTTTATCCACTGTGCCATGTGTCCTTCTGGAATCTTTTTGTAAATATTGTCTATTATTGGGTAGAAAATAAAGCTTTTTAGTATGATATATATGTGGGTATGTAATTGTGTTGGAAATAGCATTTCTTTCCTATAATCCTTTGCAAATATAGAAAAATAATATGAGAGGATCAGCTAATTCAAGAATACCATATGCAAAGAGGAATTAGAAAAATATGGTATAAATGATCGCACATGAGATGATATCCAAATAATAGATAGTTTTTTGTTGACTCTTACATGTTAAACCCTGTAGAGTTATTTCTGGTTGAAATCAATCATTATTATTATTATTATTATTATTATTATTTGAGTCTGTAGTAGTTGGCAAATATTAATAAATCAAATCAAATAAAAATATTTCTTAAATCCCCTGAAAAGTATCAGCTACTTATCATGTCATTGACACCTCATTAACATTAACACCGGCATTGTGAAGGACAGGTCGATTGACTAACTATTTTTGTGAAACCGGATACTTGCATAAGCAAAACAAAAGATAAAAGACCCTGTACCAAAGCAAAGGACAATCCTACTCACTCACCACATTCACCAACCACTTGATAACCTCAATATAAACCTGAGAAAATAGGGCTTTGAGGTTAGTTCTCTCTACCCTTTCACCAGAAAGAGACAGGCTGTCCCACTCCTCTAACAACCAAAGAACTAATCAGGACAATTATCACAAAAAAAAAAAAAAATGCCAATGTTTTCATGAGGAAGCCATTTCCATTTTGAAGGATACAAATATGATATAGCTACAAATTAATACAGAGTTTTAAAAGATTTAAAAGCTTATAAATTATTCTAATTAAAATTTTTTAAAAATGAAAATAATTCTTGTAAAATTTCAATATTCAGTGAAAACAATTTGTGTCCAAAATATATTTTATTTATAAAATCAATGAAAAGCGTTTCTAATTCAATCATGCCTTAGTTTTATTGCATTTTTTAATTTTACGATTCAGAGTGAATTTTCTGTAATTGGTGTTCCTATTTTCATCAAAAAGATTTTATGATGTAAATTCTTCTAGGGCTTATAACTAATATAAACTGTAAGTGCTACAAAGAAAGTATTTCTTAAAATTTCATCAAATCAAATAATTGGTGGGTAACAGATATAAAAAAAATGGTTTTTACCAAGCTTTCCCGATAAAGAATCATATAAAAAATAATGCCATTCATTTGTTACTAAGTTCTGAAAATTTAATTAAAATTCAACAATTATCATATTTTTGCAAGTATTTCCAAATTAATGTATATTTCACCTCAAAAAGACATTCAAATTTCCTATTGTTATATCGGAATAAAGTGTCGCTGCCAACACTTGAGTTTGAACATAGATTTAACCAAAATTTCAAAGTTTCTAAAAAGAATGAAAAAACAACAGCAACAACAAAAAAAAATACATAAAAATAATCCTTTATTTTTTCCTCTTAATAATAACACAAGGATTTTTCATGATAAAGTTTATTTATTAATTCTGGGACATTTTTACATCATGTATGTTCATGAATCTTTGGAGGTAGCTGTATTTTCATCTATCAGCATTTTATACTGACATTATATAAATATTTGTTATATATTTGAATCTATAATCGGTTCGGTAATAGGTAAATATTATTTGTATATATCTGAGTCTATAAGTGTAGTGGGTCTTGATAAAAATAAAATATATAAAAATAAAATATATAAACAAAAATAAATTCAATTTAAAATAAGGCAAATTCAGATTAAAATAAGACTTTCTTTTAAAATTCTTATCTCTTTATTTCTCTCGCTCTCTCTAAATGTCTATCTATAATACTTTTTGTTTAAAAAAAATGAAAAAAAAAAACATGGGAAAATAAAATAATTTTGGGCAATCAAAAAAATTAACACAGAGAGACTTTTGATGTTAGCTGAGACCAAGGTTTGCGTCAGAGTCTAGGAGCCTGGTTAAAAGGATATAAGCTCACAACTCTGAGCTAGATGAAGAGAGAAACCACAGAACAGAGATGCAATCACTCGTGAAACCAGCCATGCATGACATGTGAGGAAGTTTAAATGATATTTCTGCTCTTCTTAGAGTGAAAAAAAGTGCAGCAGATTGATGCTGACCTATTTCTAAGATGATTACTACTACAAACAAGGTCTGACTCTAAAATGACCCACTACTGAAACAAGACTGACATTTCTTTAGACTGCTACCAATATCCGCCTTATAAACAAACATTTTTGAGACACAGAATATCAAAGGACTCACTCTAAAGCAAATAAATAAAATCTATTTTATACTATTGAGTCAGTTCATTTTAATTCCAATGATTCCCGTAAATAAATAACAATAATATTATTGCAAATAATCACATAAACATTTATTTGATAGGGTGGCCACTTTGGGACATTACCTTTTACCATATCAAGGTAGCTTTTTGATTTCATCCTCCAAGAATTTAACATCTTTCTGCTTTATAGGTTTCCATAGAACTGAACATCTTCCTAATAAATTTGTATGAATCAAAATTGGTGGTAATCCAAAGATATAATGTCAGATTCATATGACAGTTGTATAGGACATCTCAGCCAAGTTGTACCATTCCTGAAAAAGTCTACTGTTGTCCTGATGGAAGATGACACCCTTTTGATTGCCCAATTCTGAATTCTTTTCATTGCTTGCTGCCTTTAACTGGTTCAATTAGAAATAATTGAGGAATCAAAGAACCTACTTCGAATTTCACTCAAATCCATTAAATTCACTTATGTGCTAATACCCCTGGGAAAGCTATGAATGCTCTTCTCCCCACAACTATGGATAAATAGCAGGATAGACCGGATTCTATAACCTTGGATGGCAACTTGTCTACCGCAGAAAGAAATGGCAACCTATTGCGGGAAAAAATTTGCCTCGTCAGTCATGTATCAAAAAATACATGATCGTCTAAGCGTGTATCATGCATGCTACATAACTGACTGATTTGTCTATATTCAGCATCTGATTTAAAGGATTGGCAGCATCCCATTAATCAGATGCAGATCAGCTATTGATAAACAGTTGTTCATTTCATTTCCCTAAGAATCTTTTTCATTCCACATTCTAAATCATCCTTTTAAAAAAATAGGTTAATTTGTTGCATTTGAGCAGAGAATTGCAGATGTTCAAATAATTTTTTTTTTATGGAGAATCCATGTGACCTTCATTATTTTAATTGGCATTTCAATTTGGTCATAATCAAAAACTGCAACGCTGGCGGAATGTTCTAACTATTGTAGAGGAAAATTTCCACTTTTGAAACTAGCAAACCATTTAAAAGCACAGTTGTCAGCTATGGCACCATCTCCAAAAATGTCAGATATTTCTTTTTACTTTTTGTACAGTATTTATTCCTTTCTAGAAATAAAGACGATAAAGCGTATTAGTCTACAAAATGTTCATTTTTAAGGTAAAAACAGTTAAATACACAATTGATTAAAAAGACACAGCAAATGGCTACTATTCAAAATATGTATATATGACATGACTTTCAGTCACCTGTGAAAGAAAAAATGACATGTTCAAATGATACATATTGAAAAGTACAATGAAATTTTGTTCAATCATAATATTACTGAAGGAGATTAAAATCATATCAGGATTTTCCTATGGTATATATATATATATATATATATTACATATATATATATATTTATATTTATATACACACAAATTTTACAAATATATATATATATATATACATTAAGTTGTATGGATATTAGTTTGTGACCCCAGGTTTCACAATTTGCAATCATCAGACAAACTTGTTTATTTTTAAAAAAATGTATGTATTTATGTTTGATTATTTGTGCAAGCTGAAGGGGGGGGAATTTTCTTCTGTGTTTGATTAGCATGACACTCTCACATACATAGGCACACATACACACAAGTGCATGCACTCCAGCACACACAAACACACCCATATAAATCCATGAAACAATGCAAGGCTAAGCACAGACACATATCCATGTGTTTGAGCATACATATGCAAATGTCACTCCACTTCAGCATCAAGACCACAGAGTTTATATATGTAGTGATGTTGTCTGAGCAACAAACAGGTGGGGTGTGCTTTTGACACTCCTCCCAGCCTAGGATTTCATATAGTAAATAATATAAAAATATATGTAAAACATAGTATAGTAAAATCATTAGCAAAGTATTTACCTTATACATATAATAGTCCTATTCTATACGTAATACCTGTATTCATTCCTAACCATTGATAATCTCTTCTTCCAGATTTTCAGTACATTCCTATAGTAAAATCATTAGCAAAGTATTTACCTTATACATATAATAGTCCTATTCTATACATAATACCTGTATTCATTCCTAACCATTGATAATCTCTTCTTCCAGATTTTCAGTACATTCCTATAGTAAAATCATTAGCAAAGTATTTACCTTATACATATAATAGTCCTATTCTATACATAATACCTGTATTCATTCCTAACCATTGATAATCTCTTCTTCCAGATTTTCAGTACATTCCTATAGTAAAATCATTAGCAAAGTATTTACCTTATACATATAATAGTCCTATTCTATACATAATACCTGTATTCATTCCTAGCCATTGATAATCCCTTCTTCCAGATTTTCAGTACATTCCTATAGTAAAATCATTAGCAAAGTATTTACCTTATACATATAATAGTCCTATTCTATACATAATACCTGTATTCATTCCTAACCATTGATAATCTCTTCTTCCAGATTTTCAGTACATTCCTATAGTAAAATCATTAGCAAAGTATTTACCTTATACATATAATAGTCCTATTCTATACGTAATACCTGTATTCATTCCTAGCCATTGATAATCCCTTCTTCCAGATTTTCAGTACATTCCTATAGTAAAATCATTAGCAAAGTATTTACCTTATACATATAATAGTCCTATTCTATACGTAATACCTGTATTCATTCCTAGCCATTGATAATCCCTTCTTCCAGATTTTCAGTACATTCCTATAGTAAAATCATTAGCAAAGTATTTACCTTATACATATAATAGTCCTATTCTATACATAATACCTGTATTCATTCCTAGCCATTGATAATCCCTTCTTCCAGATTTTCAGTACATTCCTATAGTAAAATCATTAGCAAAGTATTTACCTTATACATATAATAGTCCTATTCTATACATAATACCTGTATTCATTCCTAACCATTGATAATCTCTTCTTCCAGATTTTCAGTACATTCCTATAGTAAAATCATTAGCAAAGTATTTACCTTATACATATAATAGTCCTATTCTATACGTAATACCTGTATTCATTCCTAGCCATTGATAATCCCTTCTTCCAGATTTTCAGTACATTCCTATAGTAAAATCATTAGCAAAGTATTTACCTTATACATATAATAGTCCTATTCTATACGTAATACCTGTATTCATTCCTAGCCATTGATAATCCCTTCTTCCAGATTTTCAGTACATTCCTATAGTAAAATCATTAGCAAAGTATTTACCTTATACATATAATAGTCCTATTCTATACATAATACCTGTATTCATTCCTAACCATTGATAATCTCTTCTTCCAGATTTTCAGTACATTCCTATAGTAAAATCATTAGCAAAGTATTTACCTTATACATATAATAGTCCTATTCTATACATAATACCTGTATTCATTCCTAGCCATTGATAATCCCTTCTTCCAGATTTTCAGTACATTCCTATAGTAAAATCATTAGCAAAGTATTTACCTTATACATATAATAGTCCTATTCTATACATAATACCTGTATTCATTCCTAACCATTGATAATCTCTTCTTCCAGATTTTCAGTACATTCCTATAGTAAAATCATTAGCAAAGTATTTACCTTATACATATAATAGTCCTATTCTATACGTAATACCTGTATTCATTCCTAGCCATTGATAATCCCTTCTTCCAGATTTTCAGTACATTCCTATAGTAAAATCATTAGCAAAGTATTTACCTTATACATATAATAGTCCTATTCTATACGTAATACCTGTATTCATTCCTAGCCATTGATAATCCCTTCTTCCAGATTTTCAGTACATTCCTATAGTAAAATCATTAGCAAAGTATTTACCTTATACATATAATAGTCCTATTCTATACATAATACCTGTATTCATTCCTAGCCATTGATAATCCCTTCTTCCAGATTTTCAGTACATTCCTATAGTAAAATCATTAGCAAAGTATTTACCTTATACATATAATAGTCCTATTCTATACATAATACCTGTATTCATTCCTAACCATTGATAATCTCTTCTTCCAGATTTTCAGTACATTCCTATAGTAAAATCATTAGCAAAGTATTTACCTTATACATATAATAGTCCTATTCTATACGTAATACCTGTATTCATTCCTAGCCATTGATAATCCCTTCTTCCAGATTTTCAGTACATTCCTATAGTAAAATCATTAGCAAAGTATTTACCTTATACATATAATAGTCCTATTCTATACGTAATACCTGTATTCATTCCTAGCCATTGATAATCCCTTCTTCCAGATTTTCAGTACATTCCTATAGTAAAATCATTAGCAAAGTATTTACCTTATACATATAATAGTCCTATTCTATACATAATACCTGTATTCATTCCTAACCATTGATAATCTCTTCTTCCAGATTTTCAGTACATTCCTATAGTAAAATCATTAGCAAAGTATTTACCTTATACATATAATAGTCCTATTCTATACGTAATGCCTGTATTCATTTTTAGCCATTGATAATCCCTTCTTCCAGATTTTCAGTACATTCCTATAGTAAAATCATTAGCAAAGTATTTACCTTATACGCATAATAGATGATCTTATTAAAGGAAGAAGAGCGACTGACTCTACTTCTGTAACTCAGAACTGATAGATTGATTTATTGATTTCTGCTAACAGAATAAAGAAAACACTTGAGTGCCGTGCATGCTGGGAAAACTCAAAGTGGAATTAAAGAATTGGCAGCTGTTTGATTTCAACTCAAATCTGTGTCTTTTTCTGAAGATCATGTTGAATGGGACCCAGTTTTGCTTGACCTTTCTTGCATTGACGTTCTGTTTTGATAGTGGCCTCTTGTTACCAAAGTCAGTCAAGTGATTCTAATATGTTAATTAATAATGCAAGGTTATATCTATTCGTTTGATGCAAAATTTCACAGCCCCAATGTTAGAGAAATCTTAGAAGTGTCAATGAAATTTGGATAAGATAGCCACAATGAAAAATCCAAAGTGATGAAAACCATGGCTACATCCTCCAAGATGTAATCCTTTTTTTCTGTTTGATAGCATCCAAAAGGAATTACTTATTATGGGATTCTGAATAACTTCTTATCTTGGAACATAACAATAATTGCCTCATTTAAATAATATGTTAAAAATCCAATGAAGAATCTGCAATTTTATTGGTCTTTACCTGGCATCTCACCTTCTCACCTTTCCCATCACCATAATGTATCTTCCCTGTGCCTTTTTTATAATAATGTCATGGTAATTGTTCTGATAAACTTTACACTGACTTTATGAATTTATGTGCAGTACTAGACTGGAAGCAAGGTCTCTTCATTTTACAGTTTAATGGTAAGATGTAACCATTAATTCTATGCTAATAGTTTCTTCTATCCCACTTCTCACTCGATCTTCAAAAATTTAAATGCAATATCAATTGTTATCTTCTGTTTTCTTAATTCTTGTTCTTTTAATTGTTCTCACTCCTTAATAGTGTTTTTTCTCATAATATTCAGTAACCCCTTGCATCTTAGTGGTTTTATTGTCTTGCTTGGGACAAAATTAAATAAAACAAACAAACCAAAAAGAGAAATGGTTTTATACAAAGTAAGAAAATTGGCAAGTGAATTGATGGCCTGGCAACATCAATCTTCAAGTTAGCAAAAGGCTATTCTAACTGGTCAGTTGTCAAGCCTGAAAGATATGATCACTTGTTTACTTCTCTGTAACACTTCTTGTCTGGTCAACAATACCAACAATCTCAAGATATTGTGTAATATGAGATTCGCATCAGAAATACCTGAATCAGGTTTAATATCAATCATGAGCTGTTTATCTAAGAGGAGTTGATCTGTGGTGACTCCAATATCTACTGTACTCAATATGAATCAGGCTTAACATCAATCAAGAAACTTTATCTGAGAGAAGTTGTGATGACTCCAATTTGTACTGTACTCAATATGAATCAGGCTTAACATCAATATGTACTGTATGCAAGTAATCTTTGTACTTGGTGTAAATCAGAATATCAAAAGAGATAGAGGCTTCTGTGGGTTCACAGAGAAGTTAACCTCATAGTCACCAGGAACAAATTTGGGCCTCAAAGTATGTTAGTGACTGTGCTGACATAAATCAGGAAATCAACATGACAAGTGGATGATAGGAAATTATATAAACAACTGACCAGTGAGTAGAAGGAAGAGTTCCTAACATTTTTATGAGAAGAAACCTCAATGCCCTCATGATAATCGTAATGGTAATATTAGCTGTTTCCTTATAAGGAAACATTTAGCATTCATTGACAAGCAGCCAGTGCTATTATCAGTTGAAATTTATAAAATCTTTCTATTAAAGAAAAAAAGTTTCTCAAATTCTGTAGCTGTTATCACATTTTACCAGTACTGAATTTTTTTAATCATGCTCACCACAAGTAGTAAAGCCACTAAGACACAAGGTGTTACCGTGTTTGGAAGAATTAGAAACAGAAACATTACTAAGGAGTGAGAACAAAAGAAGAGTAATCAGGCAGACAGTAAATAGCAATTGACATTGCATTTAAATTTTTGAAAATAAAAGTTAGCTGGAAAGCATGGAGATGGAAAGGGAGTTCCACAAGCGAAAAGTGCGAGAAAATAAATTGTTAGCAGAGAACTTACAGTTAAATCTAGTCGACTCAACTGCAAATTCATGAGACCTCATAGTCCGTCTAGAACTGCGCTTAAATTCATAAAGTCAAGGTACCATAAGGAAGAGTGATATTTATTTCGACTTCGGTACAGAAAATGTGATGCAAGGCCAAAAATGGAGAATGTGGAAAAGAACTGTCTTCTTCTGTCTTAACTTTAAACTTAGCTAGCCACAAACACTGACCCAAATATACGACAATATTCCTTACACCAAAACAACGCATTCTTACTTACCTTTCTTACTATATCTACCATGATACCTCATTGTCTCTATGAAAGTCCTAAGTAGTCTCCATATGTACAATTCATTGTCTGTGTGGGGTGGGAATAAAATAACAAACTAGTGAAGAGTTCATCTAAGCAATTACCATGAAAGTATTTATAGAAAAGGCTTAAGGAAGCAACTTTAAGGTGGTGGTAAAGTGATTGAAGCTGAGATGCCAGATCAGGACCAATAACATTGCTGATTCTTTTTTGGATTTTATCAAGGAGCTCTAGATATATAGCTGGAGCACTGGACCATATGTGGCAGCAATATTCTAAGCATAGATGAATGGTAGGCTTATAGATATGTAAGATAGATTCTGTTGAGAAAAAATTGTCTACCATTTTGTTTGAAATAGTGTGGAATTTCAACATTTTGGTTATATCATTAATTTCTCTTTCAGTTACAATTTTGCTGTTGCTGCAGTTGAAACTCCTCAAGTGATGTGATCTCTGTTATTTGGTACAATTCTTTGTTTGGGATTGTGCAGCGCCATTCCACAAGATTCAAAGACCAATAGGCTTCAGACACTCAAAGCCAGGGAGTACAGAAATGAATAAACAATCATTTTATGCATGAAGGATTTAGTTGTGTTGAAAACACAATTCAGCTGAAAGGTAATCCACAAAATCAGTGAAAATGATGACTGAATAATGAAGCTATTTATTTATATGCATAAAAGAACTTGTTAAACAATCTTGGAAAACATTGCTTCAGGAAATATGGAATCAGCAATTTAGTTGAAGAAAGGCAGGGAAAGAATTTTTCAGACTGAACAATGATGCTATGAATGTATGTTCATAAAGATTTTTTTCATTACTGGAAAAATTAGCATCAACTTATTTTTATCACATTAAACGTTATTTTTAGTATATACTCATATTTGAGTAGACGTTCTGTTTATTTATTAAACAGTATATTTATTATTTACATTATTTACATTGTTTGGACTGTTGTCCTCATCTTCATTGGCATACATCACTGGAAAAACTTAAGGAATCAGCACATATGCTAGTCCACAAAAATCTCCTTAGCTGACCAAGCATAGAAATCAATACAATATGGGAACCAGTAATACAGAGTAGTAGAGAAAAGCAATAATAACAACAAAATTGCAATATGAGCTCTGGTAAAAAAATAGTTAATGAGACATTAAGTTTATAAGTCCCATAAATTAATACACTGCTTTCTTCAAGCACACATGGGCCCAGTGGATAAAAGTCTTGGTTGGATCCAGTGACTTAACCCAAAAGGTTAAGAGTTCAATACCTGGCTACTGCAATGGTGAACAAAAAACTTGCAGAATTGAGTTAAAGGGAGAAAACTGAAACATCCGGAAGAGGCACGACATGTGGAACTAGAACAATCTACCTCAGTGGATAAAATAAAAAGTTCATTTGAAATTTCAATCACCTGATATCCATTACACCACAATCCACATAACAACATAGTACTTTTTCCCTAAGAAAATGAAAAAGTGAAATCAAATCTAGTTTCAATGAAATGTTTTTTATTTATCAAATTTCTTAAAACTTTGTTAGAATTCTGTATCCTATTTTAAGCACATAATTCATTGTCCAAACATTTAAGTATGATTTGTCTAATTTATTTTTAAATTGCGTGTAAGCTTTATTTTTAACTAGCAGTAGAGCCCGGCGTTGCCCGGTGATGTAAAAGTGAGAGATAGATCAAGTATCAACCATCATAAAGACTGAAAAATTGTTTAAGGTTGACAGACATGCATGTCTTAATTAGGGTTTTTTTTTTTTTTTTTACGAATTGGTCAAACCCAAACTCAAACAAAAACATTGTTTTCAATCATTATGAGTCTACTGATTGAATAGAATTTTATTATAAACACTTGTCTTGTAAATGGAATTTTTAAAGCATTCTGAATGTAAAAATAAAGAAAAAAGTGTGCAAGACAATAAGAAACACTACCTACCAAAAAAAAGTGAAGTTTTGTTGAAATTGGTTGAAAAATGTAGGAAATCCAATCCCATATATAAACGAACACACACACACACACACACACACACACACACACACACACACACACACACACACAAGCAACCTGGGTTTTATAATAAGTATAACTCGATATGAGTTGTCCCCCTTTCATTCTCGTTATGACTCTTAATCGTGTTTTCAAATTGCTTTTGTGCAAAAACAATTGTGTTTTTCCAATTTTTGGCACTGTCAGAACCACTGCAAGGTAATTTTACGGAGTCCTGTGAAGTTTTGTTGAAATCGGTTGAAAAATGTAGGAAATCAAATCCAATATATAAACGTACACACACACACACACACACACACACACAACCTGGGTTTTATAATAAGTATGATTACATGTTAGCCCAAATCAAATCTCCCCAACTGACATGCATATCAAATATAATACAACCCTAATTTGATGGTTGTTAGCAAGAGTAAATAGTCCAAGATACCAGCTATGAAACGAAAATGTCAGAATCATTCATGTAGAGAAATTTAACCACCTTGGAAATGTTATAAAAGACAGAGGAAAATGTGACAAAGAAATAATGAAAGACCCTTATAGAAAATGTGTGCAGCATCAAGAAAAAGGAAAATTGCATTTGAAATAAAGAAAAGAATTGCTGAACTGCTGTGTTATATCTAATTTTTTATATTAGAATAGACAAAGTTACCTTCCAGAAACTAAGCAAAGTATTAAAAGAGGGGAAAATTGCATTTGAAACAAAGAAAAGAGTACTGAACTGCTGTGTAATATCTAATTTTTTATATTAGAATAGACAAAGTTGCCTTCCAGAAACTAAGCAAAGTATTAAGAAACAGGAAAATTGCATTTGAAACAGTGATGAACTGTTGTATAATATCTAATATTTATATCAGAATAGACAAAATTACCTTCCAGAAACTAAGCAAAGTATTAACAAACAGGAAAATTACATTTGTAACAAAGAAAAGAGTGCTAAACTGCTGTGTAATATCTAATTTTTTATATTATAATAGACAAAGTTGCCTTCCAGAACCTAAGCAAAGTATTAAAAAACAGTAAAATTGCATTTGAAATAAAGAAAAGGAAAGTGAACTGCAATACAATGTCAAGCTTTCTATATGGCAGTAAGTGAATTTCCTTACAGATGGAGACTTGTAGCAATTGAAATGTATACTTTTATTTCATCTTTTGTAAGTGGATTTGTATCACTTTTCATAATGTAGTATTTCATTTCTAAGATGAGTAATTATCAATATAGTTTTTATTATCTGTCTATATCTCCGAGATGAGATATTATGTTTATTTACATTATTTACATTATTTGGAAAGTTATCCTCATCTTCATTGCCATATTCACAATGTTTTGGCCATTGTATGCTCCGACCTTCTTCAGTATAAAGTTAAAGTTGAGTAAACTAATGACAGTACAGGGTTTAGGAGAGATAACAGAAAGACAAGATTTATTAAGAGCTACAAAGGACAGGAAATTGTGGAGAGCTATAATCACCTACATCATGAAGGGACACTTGTACATAGAAGAAGATTGATAGCAAACATTTCTCAGATTTTCTTTTGTTAGTAATATGTGTTAGTGGTGCATTACAGGTCAATTTTGGAAGCATGGTATTGCACTCAATTTAAAAAATGGCTTTGACATGATAAATAAAGGCATAAAATATTTTTCCAAATTCTTACCATTTTTTGAGGAAACCAGTATGAAGATTAGGTATAGGTTCAAAATTGCAGTGTAGTTTCATTCCAGTGATCAGTGAAAGCCTTATAGCATAACCTTATAAAATTTATATTTTCCTTTACAAATTGTATATGGACAAGATGTGTGACACAAGCACATTATTAATAAATCCTTGTGATATCAAATAAGACCTTCATTTATGTCAAAGGGAAATTATAGTGAACAATTCAGCAATATTATGATGTATTATGTTATATACAGTGCAGTAGTTTTAGCTTGATTTTCAACAAACAATGCAAATTTAAGACATTTTGCCTTATAATTTGTGTCCTGCCGTACTATTGCGTTATATACACTTTTATCTATTTTTTCTTTTTATTAATTATGATCTAACAAATTTTATTTATTGAGTAGCCTTTTTTTGTAATCTTTTACAAATTTTTTAGTTTTTACTTTCTATTTATTGAATACAGTAAAAAATGTATATTTTGCTTGTGATGATTCATGATTAAATTTTTGGTTTGAATATATTTTCCATTCAATATATCTAGATATCAACTTTATTTAAATTTATTTGTAAAATAATAAAATTTTTAAATCATTTTCTAAGCAAAAATCTGTGGAAATTATATATTTCTGTCCATTTTTTCAGATGATATTTAAAACAAAATGCTCAAAAATTGGTAAAACTATTAATCTAATTTTTGGTGTCAATATTTATCACATGAAACTCCAGCTTTCACACTGAGTGCAATGTTGGTTTTCTAGAAAAGTGAAATATCAACCTGCCCTAACTTTACTTGTGTTAGATGTGGTAACCTTGTGTTATATGAATCTAAGCTAAGAGACCTTTGTCTTTCCTTCCTGAAGAAGTCTTCAAAATGGATCAACTGAAGCTTGATGGTATTGATATCTACAATATAATAATCTTCACTATGTAAAATAAAGATATAGATTCATGACACTGCTTTTTGGATTGAATTATATAAAAAGAAAGTAAGCTTGCTTTTGTGTCCCAGCAAAAGACAGATGGTTGATGCAGTTACATGTCCGATTATGGATCAATAAATCCAAGCCCACTATGAGTGGATTAAAATAGTTATTACAATTTTTTTTTTAAATGGGGTGACGGAGAGAAAATGGTGTTCTGTTTGTTATTTTTTTTTTTTTTTGATGGTTTTCAGTAAAGGCCTTCTACATTGTGGATGGTGCACTATTTTTAAGCAGGCATCTCAAAAATAGTAATTCATGGAAGCAAGAGCTCTTCTGCATTTTGTTCACCATTACAAGCCAAGTGAATTGTTTCTTTTTTTTTCCTTCAACATTTTATTTTGCTTTCTTATTTTGTGAGGGATAATTTTGGCAAGATATGTTAAGTGGAAAAATATCTGAGATAGATAGATAGATATGAGAAGAATAAAATAAATAGATAAATATCAAAAGCATGAGATAGACAGATGGATACAAAAAGAATGAATAGAGTGATAGATATGTAAAGCATGAGATAGATAGGTAGATGGAGAGAGAGAGAGAGATATAAAGAGAGATAAAGAGACAAGAATCAGATAGGTATATAGATACAAGAAGAATGAATAGAGAGATATAACAAGCATAAGTTAAATAAATAAACAAGAATGAATAGGTAGATAAATAGATAGATACAAAAAGAATGAAGAGATAGATAGATAGATAGATAGATAGATAGAAAAAATGAATAGATACAAAAGGAATGAATAGATATATAAATAGATAGTTATGCAAAGCATAAGATAGGGAGAGTGGGAGAGATGGTGGTATGAAAAGAATGATATAGATAGGTAGAGATATTTATGCATAGATAGATAGAAAAAGAATGAACAAATAGATAGATACAAAAAGAATGAAGAGATAGATAGATAGATAGATATGAAAATCATGAGATAGATATGAAAAGACTGTGATAAATACAAAAAGAATGAATAAATAGATAGATACAAAAAAGATGAGGAGACAGACAGACAGACAGATAGATAGGTAGGAAGATAGATAGATAGATAGATATGAAAATCATGAGATAGATATGAAAAGACTGTGATAGATAGATACAAAAAGAATGAATATATAGAGAGATATGAAAAGAATAAATAGATAGAAATGAATAGATACAATTTTTATAATAATGTTCACCCAATACAAGGCCCAAGAGCCACTCAAGATATGGTGTTGTATGAGCAGAAGAAAAGACAAAAAGTGAAGTTTATAGGGTTATGCAGGAAAGATAAAAGTTAGCCGTACACTTGAAGAAATCAAGATTGTATTGATGGAATTTGTTCTTCAGAGTAGCAGTCCTTGGGAAGAAGCTCTCTAAGTAGAACTTACTTTTTACTATAGAAATACAAAGGGAATATATGTTGCATGGTGGATCCCATTTGTAAAAGTCAGGGATGGTGGGACTAAGCAATGTAGATTCTCAGAAACATGTCCTGAAAATACCAATAGATTAATGAGAGGTTTGCAACATTTCATCTATTGGAAAATGGTTTGTAGAGTGAAAAGAATTATTCACCCACAATGTCGTGTTAACTCTTTTGAAATCTATCAAGACAGGCAAGTGAAGACTGGTCATCTCTCCAGCCCAGATATGCCAGCAATACATTTGTGGTCTGAACTGACTGATCTATAGATAGAGTATAAGGAAAGGGTAGTCAGATACTTACTAGTGCAGTACAAGGACCTGATCATTTTTCCAGCATCTTTAGCAAAAATCTACAGTGAACTTGTGTTCAAACAGATGTTAATGGCAAGAAGTCCCCTTGAGGGAACACCCATCTATCATGATAGGTGAATGTTTGGGGTCTGCTCGTTGGTTGTGGAACATTATTAGTTTTATTTTGGCTGTATTGAATATTACAAGCCAGTCCTTCTTGCCATTGAAGCACCTAGTCTTAGTCCGAGGAGCCACTCAAGATAGAAGGTTACTGTATAGTGTTTTATGAGTTTAAGAAAGGTGATTGTAGAGTGAAAAGAATTAATCACTCACAATGTCGTGCTAACTCTTTTGAACTCTGTGAAGACAGGTAAGTAAAGACTGGTCAGCTCTCCAGCCCAGATAGGGCAACAATACTCCATTTGTGGTCTGACCTGACTCTTGTAAAGATAGAGTATAGGAGTGGGCAGCCAAATACTTACTGGAGCGGTACATGGAGCCGGAAATTTTTCCAGCATCTTTAGCAAAAAACTGGGGTGGGCCTATGTCTGAATAAACATTAAAGGCAAGAAGCCCCTTTGAGGGAACATCCATCCATCATGATAGATAAATGTTCAGGGTCTGCTCTGTGGTTGTGGAATGTTACTAAGGTGGTTGTGGCCATATTGAATTTTACAAGCCAGTCCTTTCTGCCACTGCAGCACCTGGTGTGGGTCAGAGGAGAGATGAGCTGCTAAGTTCTGGTCTTTCAGATTTTTGGAGGTGCACCTGTAAACTGTCATATCCTCTGCACATATACTCACAAATCGATTGTAGTAGGCTCTTAGGCAGATCATTGATATGCAGTAGGAAGAGGGTAAGACCAAGGAGAGAGGTCTGTAGAACGCCAGCATTGATCTTATGGGCATTTGATGACTGGCCATTAACAATGAACTTCAGGGACCTAGCTGTTAGGAAAGACTTGATAAGGGAGAGAGCCCTTCTAGAAATTCCTTAACTGGAAAGTTTGTATAGCAACCCCTGATGTCACACCTTGTCAAAGACCACTCATATATCAATGAAAAGAATGAGAAAGATAGATATAAATAGAGTGACAAACTGATATAAAGATATATATTAACATTCAGATAGAAAAGAATGAGATAGATATGAACAGATATATATATATATATATATATATATATATATATATATATATATATATATATATATAGTGAGAGTAAGAGAAAAAGAAATAGACATACATATATTCTGAAAACTAAAGGTAGATTTTCCAAACATTTTCACTGGTATATACAGAAATAAATTGTTGTATAATACTAAAAGATAATATACAAAGAAATAGATAGATAGATAGATAGATAGATAGATAGATAGATAGATAGATAGATAGATAGATAGATCTGAAAAGACTAGGATAGATAGAAAGAAAAAAAATGAAAAGACTGTGGTATATATATATATATAGAGAGAGAAAGAGAGAGAGATAGATAGATAGATATGAACTGATTGAGATAGATAAATAGATAGATGGATAAAGAGCTAGATATAACAAGACTGAGATAGATAGATATAAAAATACTGAGACAGAAACAGGGTGATATGGATAAATTCTTGTCTAAATTACACAAAAATCAAAATAACACTGACATCTCATTTTACCTGATATATTTACCAAAATTACACAAAAACATCTTGAAATACTAAAGAGTCAAGTTATTCAATAAAATCACCATTGGCTTCAACCACTGCCTCCAGACGACTTCAGAATCTCCTGCAATTCTTCTGAACTGTCTCGCTGTGAAAGTTGGTGAATGCTGACATAATCCTTGCTTTCAGTTCATTTTTGGTCTTACAATGAGTTTTGTTGGTCTCACGTACAACTATGCTCCACACATAATAATCAAAAGGGTTGCAGTCTGGTGAGTTAGATGTAAGGGGTGATGCGGTCACAGAAATTGTCTGACAGCCATGATTGAGTTTTCCTGTTTGTGTGGCATGGTGCAGAGTCCTGTTGCCACCCTCTTGATTCAAGGCAGCACTACCTCCTCAAGGCACTTGATGTAGGCCTCCATGTTGAGTCTGTGTCCTTATGGGAAGATGAATGAAGGCATAATGTCACTATCACTAGTAATTAATCCAAACACCATGATGTTGAATGGATATATCATCCAATTCTTTTTGAATCCTCTGCACTGTCATCAGATTGACACCCCAAAACTCTGAAATGTTTGTATTGTAGCTTCCAATGTGAAGTACAGCATGCTATTTTCAAATTTCTCCCAGAGTGAATTGCATCATGGTGGTCTTTTTCTCACACTTGATACCCAACTGACCCTACTATACTGTGCAGTCGACAAAATCAAAAACAAACAACGTGCATATGCAAAAATAAAAATATAAAATGGTGACAATTTACTCATCGCACTCTGTTGATATTAACAGACTGGTATATATATATATATATATATATATATATATATATATATATATATATATATGTTAGTTATACTGATGAGCTGTGAAACAGCGAAACAGTCTCTGTGTGGATGACAGTATATATGCACCCGAAAAACTTAAATTCGGTTGTGCACTCTTGGAAGATAAGTGTGAATTTGTAATTACTACTAATATTATAAGGCTCTTCCCCTTCCCTGAATTGAGCTCTCTTAGTCATTGGCGTATTTATTCACAGCCTTTGCCTTTCTTTCAACCATGCGCTGATGGCTTAGGGGGAAAATCTCTAACTGTTGCCGAATCAGTCAGGTTTTGATCCTGGCTTGAAGCAATCAGATGTCTAGACACACTGATGAGCTGTGAAACAGTGAAACAGTCTGTCTGTTGATGACAATATATATATATATATATATATATATATATATATATATAGAGAGAGAGAGAGAGAGAGAGATGGGTAGATATGTAGAGATGAAAATGGTGCTTTTTCTTCTCTACCTGTATGGTATTCACCATTCAATGAAGAAACATCAATTTATGCAGGATGGTTTTCTGTTCCATACCAGTACATATGTAAATAACATGGTTACAGGGTGATAATATCAAACTCTTGGAATTACCACCCAAATCAATTCAACAGACCTCAGCCCAACAGAGAACCCGTGGAAAACCTATGCACTATATTATAAATCATGGAAGATTGCACCAATGAAAACAGACAATCAATGCAACATTAAAAAAAATATAAAAGATTTTTTTAGTAAAATGAACAACAATACATTTTATAATCTACAAACTATATATCTAAAAGAATTCCTTTACTCATAGAATATAAAATTATGTACAAAATATATTCAGTTAAAGACATAAAATTGCATTCAAAATATTCAGATTTTGGCATTAAATAACAGAACAAACAACAATAATAAATTTCAACTGATAGGAAATACTGTCTGGTCATACTTCTGTCTAATAAAACAGCAAATTTCACTTTTACCATTAATATGAAATGAACTGTCTAAATCGGAGTTTGAACTTGGTTCATTTATTCTAGTGTTTCTGCATTTAACTGTTAGGTCACTTACACCTCCTGAATAAAATTAGGTTTTAGACATAAGTGTAAACAGTTTGAGTCCATCATTCACCACCCTGCTCTATGTATTGATCTGTGACTAGAATATTGATTTTATTTTAGTGTCAGAGGAAAAAAAAATCAATAAATTAACTGCTAAAGTTCTTAGCTAATAAAGAAAACTATATTAATAGATTCATGTCTTTCATGAAGAAGCCATATATACCTCTATATATATATATATATATATATATTTGGTTGAATAATCTAGACATATTCTGCCTATTTATTTTTAGTCTAATCCTTTTAAATTCACACAACAATGTTTTAAAATGTCTATAACAGCAAGGTTTTAAAATACCTAAATTGTAATTTTAGTTAAAAATTACAAATATAACAACAATGTTTTAAAATACTTAATCGTAATTCTCTATAAAAAATTTAAAAATATAAATTAAGTTACCTCCCTTGATAATGTTAATTTTTTGAATTAACAGAGTGCATTTCATGTGCCTTTACAAAAAATTTACAACTTTCTATTACAGTAGTTTTTTGTCTCAGCAATTCACCCCTGAAGATGATTTTGGATGAGATTGAAAATGCTAAGTATGCTGACTCCTACCTAGGATTGAACTCACTATCCTTATTTAACCAAATTAGACGCCTACTCCTCACCTTAATAGATGTGTTTTAAGCAGTGGAAGCAGCTTATTTGCCTTCCAGTCACTATGCAGTTTATAGGTTATTTTAAATTTATCTTCAGGGAACATTTTTCTGTTGCTTGAAGTGCTGACAAACTGCTCAATCAATCTGCTAATCTATCTATCCATCTCTCTCTCTCTCTCTCTCTCTCTATATATATATATATATATATATATATATATATATATATATATATCAGTCTGTTAATATCAACAGAGTCTGATGGGTAAATTGTCGCCATTTTATATTTTTCATTTCACATATTGATGTTGTTTTTGATTTTGTCAACTGCACAGTATGGTAGGGTCAATTGGGCATCATCTGTTTTAACAGAAACTACTTTGGAAAAAAAAAGAATGAGAAAAACTATGGTGCCTTCCTTAATGAATTCAATAATAACATTAAGAAATAATGAGTTTAATAATAACATTAAAGAATTAAAATTAAATATTTGAAATGATTGCTGTTATAAAACAAAAGCTTCAAATTCATAAAGCCCTCTATTAAATACAATCAACACAAAATAAGATTAATTATAAGTATAGCAAAAATATTTTAAAACGTCTATAGCAGCAAGGTTTAAAAATACCTACATTGTAATTTTAGAAAATTAAAATTCACAGCTATTAGTTTTTGACTTAGCAATTCTCCCCTGAAGATGATCTTGGATGAGATTGAAAGTACTTGAGAAAATACAAGGACAGGAAAAAACTATGGCTCTTTCCTTAATGAGTTTAATAGCAACATTAAGAAATTGATCTGTGACATTGGAAGAATTAAAATAAAAGTAAAGACATAATATGTCTAGATTATTCAGCCAAACATGCTTGAATGATGATATACTGTATGAATATGCACACATGTATATGAATAAAAAGACAAGTGGGAATATATATATATATATATATATATATATATATATATATATATATATATATATATATCCTTAGACAACATGTTTCATCTTCTTAAGAACTTTATCAAGGCAGATGTAATGGTTTATTTTGTTGCATGTGTTTATATACAAAAGCAAAGTCATTGATTTTTCAAGGCTTGAATATTACTCACTGACTTTTGTCTTACCAGACTTTGAATTATGATTCTTTGTGTCTTCCATATGTTTTAAATGACCTTTCAACCATCTGATGAATATTCATGAATGTTCTCAAATTTTAAAGCCTTGATCATCTTTGCTTTTGTATATAAACACGTACAACAAAATAAACCTTCACATTTGCCTTGATAAAGTCTTCTCAGAGGACGAAATGCATCAGCTAAGAATAGTTTTTCCTCTTGTCTTTTATTCATTTTGTTCTTTTACGTATACACTCTATCTGAAAATGATTCACACACACACACACACACATATATATCTGACTCATAATTCTGAAATACAGATTCAGTCAGGTTTCCGAGAAATCCTTTTAATATCAACAGCTGAACAGTAACAGAAATATTGCAGAAAGAGTCTATCAAGCTTTAGATGTGAATGGTGACATGCCAGCTGTTGCTTTGGATATCCTGGAAGCATTTAACAGGGTTTGGCATACCAGTACTCTTCAAAAGCTATGGTGTTTCTGGATTAATTTTTGAAATGATTCTGTCTTTCTTAGGAAATTGTGAAATGAAAGTTGTCCTGGACGACTGATCTTCTAGACACTTCTGTACTAATTCAAGTGTCCCCCAAAGCTCTATCCTGGGTCATACTTTGTTTTTAATTTTCATTAATGACTTTGATAACATCAGCATTATCTACTGATTATTCTTCTATTGTTTTGTTCAAACCCATTGATCTCTGACTAGAATATACAAGTGGCTTTACTCTCTTGCTTAGGGTAAATTCTATTATATATATATATATATATATATATATATATATATATATATATATATATATATATATATATAACCCATAATTCTGAAATACCAACAAAATCAAGGTTCCTTTTGATATCAACAGCTGAACAGGATTATTTACAAATTAGTTTTGAGAATATGATGTTAAAATGAACCTGAATGACAGGAAAACAGAATATTTTTTAAATATTCATTTTTTTCCCCTCAAAATATCCTAAATGCTGGAAATTTTCTAACAATTTTCTTACGATTAACACTTACTCTGAAAATTTCTTCATATTGTTTTTTTTTTAAAGATAGTTAACATATTCAACATATTTCAACATATTGTTTTTTTTTAAAGAAAGTAAACCTTTGAAAGCATTTGGAAATGGTTGGCCCAGATCCTGCATCAGTGAGTGACTTGTGATGAAAGAGAGGATCGATTCAATTTACTTTTTTTCTACAGCTTATCAACAGTTTGCAGGTTACTTAAAGCCAGAAAATATTTTTAAACTGTTGGAATTTTTAGGAGATAATAATTTACTGATACAAGTCTTACTAATTAACCCATAGCTGGAAGGAGAAGAGGTGGATTCATATCTTTCCTAAATGTATTTGTACATAAGTGAATATAATGAATTTGATTGGAATTGGAACTCAGCTCTCCTTTTTTTCAGATCTGAGCCATTATCCATTACACCACCTGGTATTCCCAAGTGATCACCCATCTAGGTGATTGCGCAGGAACTGATGTTTCAACAAGATATGGCCCTAAGCCATGAAATAGAGGACACAGAATTCCAAATGCAGAAGAAAGTGTGGAGATGTGATTGCACAGACCTTTATTGAGATTATCAGAACTGGTTTCATATAGCATTGAGAAAAAATCACAACTCTTTTATATTTATTACTAGAATTGACAGACACCTGAAGAAGGCTGGTGGGGGCACAATGGCTGAAACATTGTAATAATAAAAACAAAGACAACAGCATTAGTCTGTATATTTTTTAAATTTGTTAAAAATATTGTTCACAAATTGATTATTATAGACATTATTATTGGCACAATGTTTTGGCCAAGTACCTTCTGGTCATCTGTTTATTGTTTTAGTTGATGTGGGATAAACTGTCCAATGTATTTGTTGTCCCTGTGATGCCAGTTATTCTTCCTTTTTAATAAACTAGGTTATTAAGTTTTTCATTACTTCATGATGGGAAAAAATGTACAATAACCAGATCCTATATCTATTATGTCACTGTTCCAAAGTACATCAGTGGTGTATTTTTGGAGCCTTTATATTCAATGCCAGGTGACTTGAACATTTCGTTATCATGGCAGGTTTGTATGGTTTTTTGATTATTTTGTATTATCTTCTTGAGATGAGTAAATTGCCAAAATACTTTAATTTATTCAAACGGTTGTTTTCATTTTGATTATTATTGATGTTCTTATAGAAGCAAAGTTTTGGCCAAGTCCCTTCTTGTCATCATCAGGTGTTGACTGCTTTGACTGATATTGAATATCTGTTCAATAATATATTATTGTTTGTTTCTACTGAACCAGGGTATACCTAATCAAATATACCTATTCCCTTCCTGATCAAGGGATTGAACACGCGTCCACTTGGGCAGGTTGATTTTTCACTTTTTTTTACAAAATCAACATTGCTGTCAGTATGAAAGCTGGGGCATGATGTGATAAGTATTGACACTAAAAATTAAATTCATAGCTTTCACCAATATTTGAGCATTTTGTTTTAAATATCATCTGAAAAAATGTAGAGAAATTCTGCAAGTTTCTGCAAGTTTTTGCTTAAAAACTGACTTCACAATTTTACTATTTCAAGAATAAATCCAAATAAAGTTTATATTTTTTATATTAAATATATTGAATGAAAAATATATTCAAACCAAAATTCTAATTATGAATCACCACAAGGAAAATATGCAATTTTCTACTGTATTTGATAAGTAAAAACTGTAAAAAAAATTATAAAATTTTACAAAATGATTTGAAAATCACATTTAAAGGCTACTCAATGAATAAAATTTGTTAAACCATTTGTTAGATCATAATTAATAAAAACACCAAATAGATAAAAGTTTATATAACACCATAATACTGCTGGGCACAAATTATGGCACAAAATATTTAAAATTTGCATTGTTTATGGAAAATTGCACTAGAACTACTCCACTGTATAACATATTACATCATAATATAGCTGAATTGTTCAGTAAAATTTCCATTTGAAGTAAGTGAAGGTCTTATTTGATGGCAAAATGATTTATTAATAATGTCCTTGTGCCATTCATCTTGTCCACATAAAATTTGTAAAGCTTCAGTAAATTATGAATTTTATAAAGCTGTGTTATAAAGGCTTTCACTGATCACTCAAATAAAAATGCAATGCTATGATTTTCAACCTAAATTTAATCCTTAAAGTCATCTCCTCAGAAAATTTGTAAGAATTTGGAAAAAATATTTTGTGCGATTATTTATCATGTAAAACACCAACTTTGAAATTGTAATATCACAATTCCCAAAATAACTTACCCTAATATCCACTAGATGACAAGAAAGATGATGTCTCTATGTAAATAATTTCTATAATGATAACTCTTCATTCCAGAAATTCAGGTAGAAGTTTTGTGTAAAATAAATTCTGGAAAGAAAAATTGTCTAACATGACACAGTGAACTATATTCAATATAATCTTTTCATTTTATGTCCGTGGTAAATTTTGATGGAATGCAAGAAAAACTCCTTAAAACAATTAAACGAGAGCAACTTCATTTTAGAGACATTAAAGTTAACAAGCCATTTAATGTCCCAGTTAACAACCAGATTGTAGGTAGTTGTTAAGATCAGCTGCCAATTTAACCTTATCGACCCAATCAGACTTACCATTAAGACAGGAGTAAATACTTGTATCATCAGCATAGATACCAAGTTAAGAACTGATGACATTGGGAAGGTTGTTGATAAAAATTAGGAACAACATGGGTTCAAGGGGGATGCCTGAATTAATACAGATAGATAGAGAAGAGTAGTCGTTCAGCTGCCAATTTGATCTTATGAAATCATTTATTATTAACATTATTATGACATTGGGAAGGTTGTTGATGAAAAGTAGAAACAACGTAGGTGCAAAAATAGAGTCCTGGGGGGACATCTGCATTAATAGAAAAAGATCAAGAACGGTAGCCATTCAAGACAAATTTCATTTCACGATTTGATAAGAAATATTGAAGCAGTTCAAAAATATCATAACTTTTCAAATTGTCAAGAAAACCAGCATGCCAAATCCTGTCAAATACCCTTCAATATATCAAAAACAACACTTCACTATTATCTAAAGCTTCATAGATTCTTACCATTAATATATCAGTAATTGACCTAGAGAAGTGAAAGCTATATTGCTTATCTGAAAGAAGACTGTGAGGTGGTATGCTTAGCAATTCAGAGTTGATTAGAACTTCTAGAACTTTTCCAAAAAGAGGTAGAAGGGTAATAGGTTGATAGAAAGAACAGACCGTTCACCTAAGACTGGAACTACAGAAGATAATTTCCAACAAGCAGCAAAGCAAGAAGCAGCGAGACATTTATTGTAGAGTTTAGAGAGAACAGGAGCCAGTTCAGGAGTATATTTCTTAAGGACTGTTGCAGGAATAGCATCAAGTCCCTAGGCTTTGATCAAGTTTAGAACTGATAGCAGAAATAATGAAAATAATAAATATTTATGTTTTTATATGCTGAAATAGATGGTTGAATTATACATGAAAATAATATGCAATCATGCTTTTATATACAGAAATAGAGCATTGTATTATATACAAAAATATCGTACATTCATGTGAAAATAGATGTACAGTGTTCTTTCAGGATGTGGGCGATCATGGTTCTCCACAACCTTCTTCTTTTTTTAGCTCTTAGTAACGTTTGTCTTTTTATCATCTCTCCTCATCCCTTTTCTGCCAACCATTTATTTATACAAGCTCATTAAGCATTGCGTTCCTCTTTCCCTCTTGCCTTCAATATGTCATGTGAGTGTCCAATTCTCTAAGCCGTCTTTCCTCTTATGTGCCCTAGAAATTTAAACTGTCACTTTCTGATTCTATAACTATAAGTGTTCTTTTTGTTTCCATTTTCCTTAAAACCGACATTACACAAATGTCCAATCCATAGGAATCTCAGCACCTTTAGAGTTAGAGGGTCTTATTATATATGAAAATAATATCCCATCATGTTTTTAAATGCGAAAATAAAGGGTCTTATTATATATGAAAATAATATCCCATCATGTTTTTAAATGCAAAAATAAAGGGTCTTATTATATATGAAAGTAATATCCCATCATATTTTCACATGCAGAAATAGAGGGTCTTATTATAATCAAAAAAAAAATCTCCCATCATGTTTTCCCTTGCAAAAATAGAGGGTTGCATTATACATGAAAATTATATACATTCATGTTTTTTAGTTTTTTATATACATAAATAGAGAATCATATCATAGTAATGGTAATGATAGCTGTTTCCCTATAAGGAAACATTTGACATTCATTGACTGAGCAGCCAGTACTTATTTCTGTTATTTTTTATAAAATATTTCTGTTAAAACAATTTTTTAGTTAAAATTTATAATAATAGCTGTTACCTTATAAGGAAACATTCAGCATTTATTGAACCAGCAGCCAGTACTGCTTTCATTTATCATTTATAAGATGTTTCTATTAAAACATTTTTTCAGGAAAATAGGTTTTTCAAATCCAGTAGCTGTTATTACTCTTTCCAGTATTGATGGGAATTTCCTCCCAGACCTTTTAACTTACATGAAAAGAATATATGTTAATACTTTTTATATATAAAGAAAAAGAAATTTAAATTGAACACCAAATAGCATTGTATGCAAATAAACATTGTATTTATTCCTATGTATAAAAATCAAGTGTAATTTTTCTATTATCAGAATTTATAAGCAACTTAAAATCCAATATTGTTGATTTTTTTTATGGCTTATCAACCTTTTATGGAGTATTTAAAGCCATAAAATATTTTATATTGTAAAAATGTTTTGGAGATAATAATGATTTCCTGGTACAAATCTTACTATTTAATCCATAACTAGAGGGAGAAAAGGTGCATTCATATCTTTCCATTTGCACTTAAGTGATTATAATGAAACTAACTGCAATTGAAACTCAGCTCTCTGGTTTACAATTTCGAGCTGTTATCTATTTCCCCAACCACACATCCAAGCTTACAGTCACCCATCTATGTACTGATCAGGGTTGATGTTACTTAACTTCGGTGATCATACAAGAATTGGTGTTTCAGTGTGATATAGTCAAAAGCATATTGTACCACCCATACATCCAAGCTTACAGCACCTGGTATTCCCAAGCGGTTACTCATCTAGGTCCTGACTAGGCTCAACGTTGCTTTATGGTATGAGAATCAGTGTTTCAACGTGATATGACCAAAATACCATTATATCACCTGCAAATCCAATCTTACAGCACCTGGTATTCCCTAGTGGTCACCCTTCTAGCTACTGACCAGGCTCGATGTTGCTTAACTTCAGTGATTGTACGAGAATCGGTGTTTCAATGTGATATGGCCTAAAGACCATTATATCACCTGCACATCCAAGCTTACAGCACCTGGTATTCCCAAGCGGTCAGTCATCTAGATACTGACCAGGCTCAACGTTGCTTAACTTCAGTGATCATACAAGAACTGTTGTTTCAACGTGATATGTCCCTATTGTATTTGAGAATTGTAAGATAACTCATGTATTATAGACAATATTTAGGCAAACATTATTAAAAGTTTGTTTTGTTTAGATAGCAGCTGTGGAAAAAAATAACAAAGCCTTTTGTTGTAAATATGTCAAAAATAATACTACCTTTTTTTTTAAATCAATAAAACATAACATTTTATCAGCAAATTAGGAAATATCCCATAATATTTAATTAGTATAAATGATAGTCTTCCAGCCGACTTTTGTAAGTAAATTAAATTATTTACGTTTTTTTAAAGCATTTCACCCTAAGCAAGGAGAGAGTGCCACGAGCACACAAGGTGTTACAGAGAATGAAAGTGAGACTAAAGAGCAGGGGGGGGGGTGTTAGGAAAGGATAAAGAGAAGGACAGGGACCAGGATCAAAGCATCAGAATATGTCGATTGACATTACATTTGAATATATGAAGATTATAGTTATCAGGGAAGCAAGTAGGAGTAAGGGAGTTCCACCGTCGAGAAGTGCGAGATAAGAAGCTGTTGGAGTAGAAGAGGCAGTTACAGTTAACTGTTTCGACAGTGAAAGGGTGTGACCGAGATGCCAACCTAGTAGCACGTTTAAATTCATGCAGTTGGGGCACCAGTGAAAATAGTTGGTCAGAGCAGTTGCCATGAAAATATTTGTAGAAAGCCACATCACGTGTGTGAGAAAGTGACTGCCCAAATAATAAAATTTAAAAAAGAAAAAGTTTAAAAGAACCAATTGTAATAAATTTATTTTAAAAATATTTATACAGTCTAGTTACTCTTGTGTGAGTCTCAAATTTTCCAAGTCCTCTTCTCTTATTATGTGTCCCAGAAAACATCAACCCCTTCTTTCTGTCCGTTTTGTTCTATTTTCTTTAAAGCTTCCCTATTGTTCACATATTCCATCAATAGTATTATGAATATACTTCTGTAGAAACACATTTCTGTTGCCTGAAGTCTACCTGTGAGGAAATTTTAAGTATGTCACTAAACAAGTATCTAGGTCCCACCCTTTTACCGTTAAAATAGTTAAATGTAACCAGCATTTCTACTTCAACAGCTTCTTTTCTCGCACTTCCTGTCTGTGGAAGTCTTTCAGTTTACTTGCTCCCCTGATAACTGAAATCTTCAAAAAATTAAATACAACGTCAATCACCATCTTCTGATGTTTTGAACCCCGTTCATCTTTTATCTTTTCCTCATTCCTTCTATACACAATTTTTTCTCTTACTTCCACTGTATGTAACCCCCTCCACCCCTGAGAATCAGTGGCACTCCCGCCTTGCTTGGGGTGAAATGTTTAAAAAAATGTTCAGCATTCATTGCGATATACGAGGAGTAATATTACATTGTAGTTCAGCATTCTTTTCTTTGTTTCTAACGAAAATCTGTTTCTTAATACTTTGTTTAGCATTTGGAAAGCACTTTTCCATATTCCAATATAACTACGGATTTCAGCATATAGCAGTTCAGAACATTTTCTTGTTTCTGATTAAATTTTTTTGTTTCTTAATCCTTTGTTTGTCTTCTGAAAGCATCTTTCTCTATTTCAATATACCTTTGGATTTAGCAACATAGCATTGCTGTAAAATTTTATTTGTTTCTAATGAAATTTCTCTTAATACTTTGTTTGGCTTTTGGAAAGCATCTTTCTCTCTTCCAATACATCTTTGGATTTCTGTGTCACATTTTCCAATGTTTGTTAAAACACTTCACAGATAGTTAAATTACTCTAGTTGCTTGATCCTGACATTTCAATTCGTAAGGCTGTTCCTCTCGTTAACGATTATAAATTGTGTTTTATTTACAGTTGATAGTTAGTCCTTTCTTCTCGCTTTTCTTTACTATATTGTCTACTGTTTTGATAAAATCTTTCACTATTCCAATGACCTTTTGGATTTCGATGCACAGCAGTTCAGCACTCTTTTCTCTATTTCTAACGAAATTTTCCTATTTCTTAATTCTTGGTTTAGTTTTCGGAAAGCATCTTTCTCTATTCTAATCCATCTTCGGATATTGGTATCACATTTTCCTTCATCCGTTACCTACCCATCGATATTTCGATTCTATACATGCTTGATTTTGACTTCAATTTGTAGCTCACATATTGGGTTGTGTGGGCTCGTTGTGCTCACCAGAATCTATTCATAGACTCCACTTTAGCAGTGGGATCCTCGAATCCATTGTTGCTGGTTGCGAAGGGGGCATATCTGTTCAAGCTTCAAGGCCCTCAAAATGAAGTCCCACACCCCCACAGTGTCAGAGTGTTGTGTATCTCATGCTGTTCAGACTGCATCTGCCAATAATAAATCCTGGTAG
>OZ010603.1:91313558-91368558 GCA_963932145.1 Acanthosepion lycidas | reverse complement strand
AAGAAAGTTTACCAATATAAAGAAAATATGCCAAATAATTGAGGGATACCATGTAAACATGTAAATTTTCAAAATAAAAATGCCACCAACAGGTACTCTGTTATATATATGGTATTCTTGAAATGAAACAAATGAAATTAAGTTTGCACTTCAACATGTTCAAAGTGAAGAATCACCAGTTAAAGATGGTATAGTAACAGACCTTTTAAAATATGCACGCAAGCCATAAAAGATTAACACAATTATTTACATAGTGAGGACGAAAAAATAACATAGAAGATATAAATAGCATTAGCATTAGATAGATTAACGAATGTTCGCGTTTCAAAATGTAAAACGCAGAAAAAAATACCAAACGACGAGGGGATTGTAACTGACCATTTGAAAGACACAAGGGAAGGATTAATGTATTCAGTTTATACAGAACAGAAACCTTACTTAAAACTTTAAGCCTGGTTTGTCTTAAGTCATATAAACTTTTTCCAGATTATTTAATTCCTATTTCTCTCGTTTTTAATAATCATTAGAGAGGGATACACTGGTGCGGTTTCCTTAAAATCGAAAAAGATCGATACAGGTTCGTTTTGCACGAGAGTAAAAGAAAAAAAATATATTGATATATGTCCGGTTTGCATGAGAGTTAAAAATAGTTGACACGTCCTATTTGCATGAAAGTTAAGAAAGTTAAACACAGGTTCAGTTGCACAAGGTTAAAAACAGGGTAGAGACAAGTTGGTTTTGCACGAGGGTAATAAAAGGAGTGTATAGAAACGGTAAATTTGTTTTGCTGGGTTCGAGTGCCACTCTGTACGGGGATGCTGTCGGTGTATACTTTACTCACAGGGCGTGTTTAAAACTTCAGTTCAGGAATAGTAATTTTACTTTATGAAGAAAAAAAAAGGAGATAATATAGGTCTTGGAAGTTATTGCCCTATCATGTTACTATAAGTTATTTAAATATATGAAGTAGTTACACACTAACAAACACCTGAGATGAAAATCAATCTTGCGAACAGGATGTTTCTCGAAGTGGAAATTCTACAATGGACGATCTATAAACCAATTGATCGAAAAATCAACAGACTGTAACAAACCATTTTTGTTTGTTTTTTTGTTGAAAAGCCATTTGACTCAATAAATCGCTCGGCATTTTTCAACTGACTACTAAACTAGAGTATTAATGAACGGGTGCTCTCCCAAAGATGCACCGAGCCTTGGACGTCTATTGGGTCTTAAGCTCACTTCAGACCTCAAATGGAACTTGTACATACGATCTATTGCTAAAGATGCTGGACATATGCACGGTTCCCTGTACTGCCCCAGTAAGTATCTGACTCTTCTTGATTTTTTTTACAAGAGCCAGATCAGGCGGGAAATATTGGTCATATCTGGGCTGACCCTGATCAGTATTCACTTTCTAGGTTTTATGGGTGATTGTTTTCCACCCTACAACTCTTTTTTCTACAGACGGAATATTGCAAACCTCTCTCTACTCTACGACTATTTCCATGGAAACTGTTCAAATGAGCTATAATCCTTACTTCCACCAACTCTAATTCTTCCAGCTACGAACCATCTTGCTGTGCAAAAATAAAAAATCTAAAGGCGCATTGGGATAGCGCAAGATTCTTTTCAAAAGTTAAGTAAAGTATTAAGAAACGGGAAAATTTCGTTAGAAACAAAGAAAAGTGTACTGAACTGTATATGGCAGTGAATGCTAAGCAATCTCCTCACAGATGAAGAAGAGACTTGATACAATAGAAATATGGTTCTACAGAAGAATGCTGAAACCAAGAGCAATGGCAAAGTTTTAGAGAAAATGAAAACAAAAACACTTCTACTTAGAATAAAAAAGAGATAGTTAAAATTTCTAGGGCACATAATGAGGAAAGAGGGCTTAGAAAATGTGATACTCAGAGGACAGATTGAAGGCAAGAAGAACAGAAGAAGCAGCGCATGACCCCTGCCTAACGAGCCTCTGTAAATGGTTGGCAGAACAGTGGTTAGGAGATAGCAAAAAGAAAAAGAATTTCTAAGAGCTACAAAGAACAGGAAGTTGTGGAGAGCCATGATCGCCCATGTCCTGAAGAGAAATGGCATATAGAAGTAGACTTACGATGACTACTGCTGGTGCACACGCACTCTCAAAGACCCACACTTCTCTCACACACACTCTCACACACTCTCACATATGCACTCTCAAATACACTCACACATACACATTCAGACACGCGCGCACACTCACTCTCACACGTACATACACACTCTCTCACTCCCACACACACTCACTCTCTCACACACACATTCTCACACAAGCACACTCTCTCGCACACACATTCATACGCATACACACAAATACAGTCACACACACTCTCACACACTCACTCCCTCATACACACTCATACGCGCACATACACACTCACGCTTGCTCACACTCAGGCATGCTCACACTCACGCATGCTCACACTCACGCACACAGATTCAAACACACTCTATTAACACACACACAAACACTCACAAATTTCATACACACATTCACACACACTCACAAACACAAACACATTCACACACACATACATGCACACACCCACTCTCACTCTCTCCCGCACACACACATATCTTAACATAGTATATTTATTTTCTCAGATGAGCTGACCACATCTCACGTCTCAGAGACAACAGCTGGTCTATTAGAGCGACAGGGTGCACGTCAGTGGAAAAGAGAAGGCGGACGAATGCAAGTTGGCGCATCGATCTGACCCGATAACTCGGCCCTGTATGGCCAGAGATAGGAAGTGTTGGAGGTCAACCAGGGAGAGATTCCTCCAACAGGAGTGAGAAGGGCCTGGATTTGGATTGGACATTTAATTTCGTTTAAGCGTCTTATTGAATATAAAAGCACATAGAGTATCTGATAATCCTTTTAGTGAGTTTCTCCTGATTTCAAATAAATATCTCATGCCACTTGGAATCTTGTAAAGAAACTTGTCAAAATTGTGTGTAATGCTCCGAGTACATTTGTCCATCGTTGATCACTGTCAAAGGAAGAAGATAAAAGTCGAGGGAAAGCCAGTAGAAGGTTTATGTTATTAACCGTCCATAGTTTGCAATTATCGTGACTTAACGTAGCAGAAAGAATGGATAATAATGGAACAGATTTTAGGGTCACACGATTAAAATGAATCAACGGTTCAAAGTGACCTTAACATGGGTGTCTCGAGTTTGAAACAAATTTTACTGATGGTTGGTTGCCGTCTTTCTTGATGTGAAGAGCCTTCAAAATTATATATCGTCGAGCATCTATCAATAATGTCCGGTTCACGACCTCACCCTAGTCTTTTGAACAGCAGTAGAGGTTTATCCTTGGTTTTCTGTTTAGGATTAGGTTTCCGGTTCCTTCTAAAGCCTTTTCGTTCTCTTTCACTTCCGGTGCCCTCTTGAGTCTTGGTGGCATTATCTCCTTGCTTGGGGTGGTACATCTTAATTTTCATATGAATTTTCGCTGTATAGCGGTTTGGAATTATGTGATGAATATTCAACAGTGAGTTAACAAAGAAGGGGATTATGTTGAAAATAAATATTTGTTGTGTAAAACATCTTTTTGTTTCATCATGAGGCTATGGACTTATTGATGCACCTACTTAAAATGGTTGCCTCGAGAGTGTTTCATAAATCTTGATATATGTGGCCTTTATTTTCATTTTTGTAATCACCTATTTTATTTTAGGAGATTAAAAGAATTCTTTAATCAATTTCTAAGTTCATTGAACAAGAAATGATTTCTTTATTTGCAGTGTATTTCGTCCTATATATTTTGGTCTATATGGCTGAAGTTACCTATTCTGGACTACAAAGACCATTGATACTGCATTGGCGTGCCAAAAGTCATGGATGAAAGTATGTAATGTAGGTACCTCCACTTTTTTGCTGAAAAACATGATGAAAAATGGCCCCACACTTAATAAAAACAAAGTTTTCTCGTCAAAATGTTTATGTTATTATTAATAGGAAAGACCAAAATATTTTTTATTATTTTATTAGATTTTTTAATCCTTTCTAGCACGTTCGAAATGTTGGTTAAAATCTTTCTTTTTTGCGTTAGTGGCCGATGTAATATTTATTTGTGTTTTAGCGCCTTTATTTTGCAAAAATAAAATAATTGTGGGATTTTAATTAAATTTTCAAGACTCATTCACAAATCAATGAAATTATTTTTTTTATTTTTGTTTTAAAAAATCATGTTAAAAATATTTTTTTACATATGTCACCCCCACTTAATTAATTTCATGACATTTCGAGAAATTAAATTTTTATCTCAAACTTTGTTTTATTAGTTAATTTAATAATTTATTATAATAATTTAGAAAAAATTCTACTTTAGTTTAATCTCGTTAGGTGATATTGTTTAAGTTAAAACTGTATTTGCTAATCAAAAATTGAAAACCTTAATACAAATCATTTTTAAATAATTTTAAATTCTTTTATGTATTTAAAATATTATCTAACGTGTCCATTTTTGAAAGTATAGTTTATCATACACGACATTATCAGAAAATAAGTGCGATGACTATAGTAAATTTAGTCAACCTACCTAAAATTAGATTACGGTGGATATTTTCGAACATTTTTAAGATTACTCAGTAGTTAAAAATTATATAAAAAAGCGCTCACGTCATTTTCTTAAATTATGTTTTACAGATAAAGTCTCTGTAGAACAACAATCATTATGACATCGCCTGTCATCGCCTTGTCAGTTACGTAAAACATAGTTATTGTCGGTTAAAAACACAGCTACTGTTTTGATTTAAAAATACATTTCTGTGTTATTTTAAAGTTAAAGTAAATAATATTTTTTTCAAATCAGATTAACTATACTTTAAATCCGGTAACATTCCTCAAATAAAGTTTCAGAAAAGTATATTTTATTTTTGGAAGATTTTTTAATACAGAGAATTACATTGCAATGAAAAAAAGATGCTAATCAGTTATCTGAGAAAAAAATTGATTCCAATCAATATAATTTCTGTTTGAAATACACCAGAGTATTTTGCTTACTGGAAATTGAAGCTAAAATGAAAGCTTCAAGAAAGCTTTTTCATTTATAAAAACATTTTAAAACTTAGGTATCGCAAATTAGTGGAAGTACCTAATGTAATGGTTAACACTGGACTTGTAGTAGTTGGGGAAACATAAAACAGTGGCTTGGGAAGAAGTCGTTCGAATGAAACTTTCTTCTTGCCAATGTAATACAAAGTTATTAGGGACGTTAACAGCAAGTCCTAACTGTAAAGGTCTGAACTGCTGGAACTAAGGAATGGAGCTCCTCTGGGCATTTTCCGTGCAAATAGCGACAGAGTTATTTGTAAAGGTTGTTTTATGAGCATAGTTTCATTATTTCTAGGGTCATTCAGTTACTTCTATGTATATTTTTCTTAGTTATCTGCTGATTTTACAGCGGCTTCTTATATTGCATTCTTCTGCAAGTAATTGTTGTTTAAGGGATATTTGTTCTTTGTCATGCAGTTATACATGGGTTTGAATTGTTCGGGTGAATTGTTGATTGTTTTCATGTTTTGCATTTTTATTATTTGTGTCATGTTCTAGGTGCAACTGTAGTTGATTTTTGTTGACTATCTTGTGGAGATTTATATATCGTTTTCTCCCATATATATATATATATATATATATATATATATATATATATATATATATATATATATAGATAGATAGATAGATAGATAGATATAAACCTTGAAAATGAACATGAACCACGAAACTGCATAGTCGGGAAAATAATAATAATAATTCAAATACGAGTATATTAATTTATAGTAAATAAATTTTAAATTTAATACATATATATATATATATATATATATATAACGACATATAAATTTTTATATACCAGAACAAAGTGGAAAAAATCTTTTCGTGTGACGTGTTTCATCATTTTTGACTTAGTCGAACTAAAAGGCTTGTAAAATATTTAAAAGTCATCGAATCATTTATCACAAATTATAGAAAAGAATTTATCTAAGCTTAGTATACAATTATAAAACAATAAATGACTTAATTAATATAAAACAAAATAAGAAGAAGCTAAAACTTGAAGGAGGAACTTACTCTATTACCAAAAATGATTGCCCCAATGAATACATAGGAGAAACCGCAAGGAATTCAACATAAAAGATTATATAAACACAAAAGATATATTTTACAAAAAACACACTCAGTGCATTAGTTGCTCACGGTTATGCGTTTGACTATAATTTTGTTTTAACAATGCTACTGCAATTAAAAGAGAAATCAAGACGGAAGTGTATAGAAAGTGCTTTAATTGCTAGATCATCCACAGTAAATTTGCATCCAGATTCTTACATTTCCAGTTTCTTGGAAGATCTTCTATTATCACAATATGGATTACTTAATAACAAAAGTGATAAACACATAAACAAAATAAAATAAATTAAATTGGCTAGACCAGGGGTAGGGAGGTTTGTATGCGGCCTTCTGGGTCATCAGGTACGACCTTCTGCACATTTGAGCTGGTCTGTGAAGTCAGATAATTTAAAAAGTTTGGATCCGGAGCTGAAGTCAGCAAAAAATGTACTAATTCCAGCTCCCTAAACTAAAAGTTCGCAATAAATTTTCATCTTTCTCAGCAACAATTAAATTTATCATTCTGAGCTTGTGTTACTGGTTATCAAAAATATATTATTAGTGTGGTTTGAGTTTGCTAAGATTTCTTCTCTGGTGTTAACTTGGAATAATTAATATCTTTATAGCAAAATTATATATATCATCACAATGATATTATTCTGCTTGTAACAACAGACTTCATTAGTTAGTGACTTAATGCCGTATCTGTTGGTTACGCCTCGGCTAAATTTTCCCCTTCCCCTTTCTAACAATTTCAGCTGGCTGTCTTCGTTTTCTTCTTTTTCTTTTTCCAAGATAAGAAAAACTCGATAAAAATATCTTAAACAAAAAAAAAAAAAAAAAAAATCGTACATACTGTATGAAAAAATTTAATTATATTTAGCAAGAAAGAAGACCAAAAAATTCACACAAAGGATGTATTCTTATTCAATTTTTTCATCATACTGTACATATGACTGTTGTAGAGAACAAAAAAATAAAACTTCCCTAGTTTGACTAACAAAATCGTCAATTCAAGAAAAGAAATTTGCGACTAGGTGTGAAGTAAATATTCAACCAATGAGAGGTCTCGCCTTGGGGAAACTAGAGAAACGAAAAAAGAAATTCTCGATCCTATGTTAGAAATAAATATTCAACCACTGAGAAGCATCGCTTTTGGGAAATTAGAGAAAAAGAAAGAAAGAAATTCACGAGCTGATGCGAGAAAATAAACTGGTAAATAATCAAATACAAAGTGCTGACAACAGAAAGACAGTAAAGAAAAAGAGAAAATTGTACATAGAAGGATGAAAATGCAACTCAACTTAGCAGTTGGCCTTTCAGAACACTGATGATAAATTTATTTCTGCGACTCAACTTACACAGAAAAACTTCTACTACACAAGAAATTCTGTTCCCCTGGGCCAACGAAAAACGCTCCTTGGTAAAATTATACGCCATCTTACTACTAGCCGACTTACTACTTCTCAATCTGAGTAAGAAGATATTTTCAACATTGACACTTTTCATCTATCAACTTTCAAATACTAATCTCCCACCACTTCAACTAAAAAAGAACTTTATAAATTTTAACATTATTTGTTCTTTGGAATTTTCGCAGAAACATTGAAGTTAACAAATGATAATTGTGTTGTACTAAAATATGTTGCTGACATTATATTGTTACCAATAATAAATTATTGATTATATTACAATCAATGATAAGAGATTAACAAAGGCAGGGGTATAGTCATTAGAATTTAGATTAATAGCCGTCTATTACGGCCTATGAATAGCAATGAGCAAAAGCCAATTTCAGTATTGTATATCAATCATAACTGTAAGACTAGTTAGAGTTCGAAGCCGGAGCCAGAGCTGGAGTCAGAAATTTCAAAATGTCGGAGCTGGAGCCAGTAAATTTTAAAATATTGGATCCGGAGCCGGAGTTGGATCTGAAAATTTAGATGTCAGCTTCACAAACCTGCTTATTAGAGGCTATAGTAAAACCTTTACAAGTTTAATAATGACTATGCCCGTATATTTTAACTGTTCGTAGTATCTTTACTAATTTTGATTATGTATATTGATCTCTGATGCAAATAATTAGCATGATTTTCAATAACAACAAAGCATATATAAGCCTAGTTTTTTTGTGTTTGTTAATATTTATTTATTTTTGCTAATTGTTCTGGGGCCCACCCCTTTTTCATATAAGTGGACTCTACCAAGTGTACCTGGACTTCTGCCGTTAAATACCCAGAGTTACAGTCAGTGAGAAGCAGTCGTAGTGGTAGTAGTCAGTAGTCGGAGAGTGAGAGAATATACGAACGGAGATAGTGTGAGGTAACCTCTTGTAGAAGTCAGTTACAAGCACTTAGACTCTAAGGAAGTCCTACTTCGAGACTATATATATCTATCTGTATTTGCTACTAACCATGTTCCTGGACTTACTAACAGTATTACTCTTTGTATGATTGTGTAAATACATTTTATTTCTTATATTTAATTATTGCGTTTGTCATTCCTTGGAGACCGAATTTATCTCGGAATCCACAACATTAATATTTATTGATTTGTCATTTCAGAATAAATTATTTTCTCTATTAATTTTATCCCATTATATCCCAAAAATTCAAATGAACTTTGAAAAAATAAAATAGGACCTTCAATAAAGAATGGGAATTGCAATATATTTCAGTGTTTAACTGTGGTAAAATGTCCTGGCTTCTTTGTGATACTGCAATTTGAAGAGTTAAAAAATACAATGTGCATCAACATTATGCTGTTGATAAAGACAATAAATCTGCTAAATTAGAGGATGAAGTTTGAAGGATTGCACTGTAGAATGGAAAGGATGAAAAGCAAAAGCAGAGACAATTATGCCATTCTGTATTAAATTCAGAAAATGCTGCAACAGAAGCAAGCTATAAAGTTGCATATTTGCTTGGAAAAAATAGGTAAACCATTTGGCAATGCAGATCTCATAAAGGAATGCATTGTAGAAGTTGTAAATGTTTAGATTCAGATAAGGTTAACAAATATAGAAATGTGCCTCTTTTAAGAAACGCTAATACAGATTGACAGCATGAATTGACCAGTCATGTAACAGAGCAGCTCTAAAATATAATAAAAAAGGCAATATATATTTCTACTTAGCTTTAACATATTCCACTGATTCGGCACAAGTGTTTTATTTCATTCGTGCAATAACTGACGATTTTGTAGCGGGCCGTGCGTTTATGTGTTGTTAAATTAGGAACACGTGTGTAACTTCTGGTAGAATTAAAAGGTCCATTACAAGAACATGGCGAACTCAGAGATTGAATCCACCATAAAGAAGTGTAAAGAAAACAAACAAAACCGATATATATATATATATATATATATATGTATGTATGTATTAAACAACAAAATTTACAATGGACATAGACATTAACATTTGTGTTTGTGTGCGAACGTAAAGAATTTGTATGTTCGTACGTACGTGTATGTGTGTATAATGTTCATGGCGTCTCCCACAAATGGGAAGACGCAATCTTCGGCGAGAGCTTACATTGTAGATGCGTTCGCTGGAAATGAAGAAATGAAAAAGAGTATTTACCTCACCTCCACGCGAGGTAGGAAGCGGCACAAGGAAAGAGAACGAGGCAAGAAGTCGCCCAGTATTTATAGTGTAGGGAGAGCGTCCTCTAGTGAACAATTTGGACAATTAAGGAGGAGTTAACTCCGACAATTTGAAGAATTACTTGATTTAGGCACCCTGAAAGGAAAGACACAAGAAATGGATAATTTTAATAACTTCAAAGAGAAATGTCGTAAGGTTGGACTGAATCTTACTAAATTGGTAAGTGTGTATATTGATAGTGCTCCAAATGAAGGCTTCATTGCACATCTAAAAAGAGAAACTACAGCTACAAATGCACTGATTTCTTTCCATTGCATTCTGCACAACAACATCTCTGTACAAAATCTGCTATTTTAAATAACACTTTACAAAAGATTATAAGTATGGTGAACTGTATACGAGCAAATGCTATGAGGTATTGTCAGTTTCGAAGCATGTTGATAATAGATGAGGATGTAATTAATGTAGATTTGACCTATCACTAAAAAATACGATGGTTATTGCAAGGACATGTATTGGTCAAAATGTTGTCTTTACGAGAGCAAATAATTGACTTTTTCAAAGGAAACGATAAGTTTTGTGAATTATCAGATACAAAATTTCATAGAGATGCTGTATTTGTATGTGATGTAATAACAAAGCAAAATGAGTTAAATATTTCGTTACAAGGTAAAAATAAATCAATATATGATATATGGCAAAAAATTCTTTCATTTAGAAAGAAGTTGTTATTTTTCAAATCCTTTCTTGTTCAGTCGAAACTTTCAGAAGAACACTTTCCCTATTTCTCGAAAGTGAAGATATTATCTATGAATCATTTCAAGAATACCTGTCAGTTTTAGACTCATTAATAGTAGAATACAGCAGAAGATTCAGTAATTTTGAAAAGCATAACGTGACCTTAAAACTTGCTTTTCAGCTTCCCTTAGCGTATCAGTGGCTCCCCAGTAGTTTATAAATGGAGCTTATTGAGTTGTCTGAATATAATATTCTGAAAATTCTGTTTGACAGCAAGAAAGATCCCATTGAAATTTGGAAAAGGGCAATAGAATACACTTGCCTTTGTGAACATCTGTGCCGACTTATTTCATGTTTTCTTCAACATACAGTTGTGAATCTTTATTTTTGTACTTGATACAAACCAAGAATTCGTTAAGAACACAGTTGACAGATGAGCATTTGGAAAAGCAATTAAAACTAAAAAACCACCATGTTAGAGCCTGATATCAAAAACAATTACATTGAATCAATTGCTTCATCCGCCACAAATGAAAGTTGGTTGCCTGTGTCGCGCTAGAAAATTTTTTCCCGCCTGAGTTTATCCTTCAAATCTATAAATCAACCATTCATCCTTGCATGGAATACTGCTGCCATATATGGTCTGGTGCCTCAGCTGTTCGCCTTAAGGTCCTCGATAAAATCCAGACACGGATATGCATTTTATTGGTCCTGATCTGGCATCTCGTCTACAGTCGTTCTCTCACAGACGTGCCGTCACCCCCTCTGTCTTTTCTACAAATACTTTCACGGTAACTGCTCCGACAAGCTGCTTTCACTAGTTTCCAGACTGCATGAATTTAAGCGTACTACTAGACTAGCATCACGGTCCACTGTTAAAACGGTTAAATGTGGCCGTCTCTTCTACTCCAATAGCTTCATGTCTCGCACCTTCCGTCTGTGGAATTTCCTTCCTATTATTTGTTTCCCTGATAGCTATAATCTTCAACTATTCAAATATAATGTCAATCGACATCTCCAGATGCCCTGACCTATTCCCTGTCCTTCTCTTCATCCCTTCCTCCATCACGTCTCTTTACTCTCGCTCCCACTCTGTAACCCCTTTGTGTGCAAGTGGCATCCCGCTTTGCTTGGGGTGAAATGCACAAAAAAAAATAAAAAAAATATCAAAACTTTCAGAAGAACTCTTTCTCTACTTGTCGAAAGTGATGAGTGAAAGCGAATATACTATCAATGAATCTTTTCAGGACTACCAGTCTGTTTTATACTCACTAACAGAAGAATACAGCAGAAGATTCACTGATTTTTAAAAGCATAACGTCACAATGAAACTTGCTTTTTCAGCCTCACTCTACGTCCGAACCCCCTATATGTGTTTTCGTTTCTTTCTTTATTTTTCTATTTTTGCTTTTTTATATTTAGTGTTTGTGTATTTTTGCGTTTTGTAAGGAGTGTAATTGTAGCAATTTGCTTGTGAGAACGCATATAACGGCGCGAATGTATAAACACATTCACATAAACACGCACACAAACACACAGTAAAACGCGCATACACGAATACACAAACATGCACATGCGGGTGAGTGTGTGCGTGAGTGTTTGTATGCATGTATATATGTATGCGTACATACGTGCGCATGCATAGGCACGCACATAAACACACACCCACACAAACATACATACACACACAAAAATCCAACCATAATCTCTAAATTTAATGATTAAAACAATAGAAATAAACCAGAGATCAACGATGAAGATGAGGAAAGAACAAAAGAAAAAATAAAAGAGAAAAAAGGAATAGAGAGAAAGAGAAGTCAGCAACTACTCAACACCCATCAAGCGAAGACGAAAGTAACACACTAATACAACAATAAAAGCACGAAAGAATCGAGAAATATCGGTAGTTTGACACTGTTCCGACAAGTAGTTACATCTATATAACCATGAAACTTCGAAGTAAACATGAGTTAAGTAAAGAAATTTTTCATATTAATTTTATTAATGCTTTATCTCTATTTTTTATATTGAGCACTTTACGACAAAGTCTACTTGCCTTAAATGATTCTTTATCAGCAAACCACTTGCAAAACCAGCCATTTTGACTTCAATAACAGTCTTTCAAATTAGCACTATAATATATATATATATATATATATATATATATATATATATATATATATATATATATGTGTGTGTGTGTGTGTGTGTATGTATATTATAGGATATTGCATTCAAACATGTAGAAAGAGGCTACACAAATGCACTTATGTTTCGATGTGTATCAACACATCTCATCAGTCGTTAGTAAATCACTGATTAGTGCAATTTACTAGGATTTCAATCACATAGAAATACTTTTCACGTGACAGAAGATAAAAAGAGCAAGAAAGAAAGACTCAAGATAGAATCTCTTTTCCAGAGAAAAGGAAGAAGAAAAAATAAAATAAAAAATAGGAAAACATAGAGAATGGAAAGTAGCAGGACTTGTTATGTTTATAATCAGTTCAACCAGGCCTATGCTAAGTAAGAGGTCATGGAACAGATTCAAAATTGTAGCGAACTCAGACGTGATATTTGAAAAAAATCTTTTGCTACAATGATAACGTAAGACAGCTGACATTTCTTATAAGAAAGAAAACGTAATTTAAGAATCCACTTGACAATGCACATACCTTGTGAGTTAAAAGATGGAATTTCACAATTTTATAGTAGATGAATAATGTAGTTCTTTAAGAAGTAATTGAAAAGAAAAGGAAACAAATTTATTCAACAAAATAACAAAACCCTAAAGATCAAACAAAATATAAAAATAAACTGATAAAACACAAACTTTTAGGATATAGAAGACACACACACACACACACACACACACACATATATATATATATATATATATGACCGTGTTCGGAAAATAATATATTCCTATAACTTCAGACACATACATAAAAACACGTACTTTGTTAAAAATATTAATAATAAAATCGCCCTTGATAATGGCTAAAAGAATAGCCGAAAGCTCTCGGATATGCAGAACCTTTGGACAATTTTTACACACTTTGTGTCCCAAAAAGAAAAAGTAAATAAAAAATAAATAAAAAGCTTAATCATAGTAAGTCGTCAGTCATCTTTAACGAAACATGTATAAAAGAGGGGTTGCTGCCTAAATACACAATATATACATGTGTGTGTGTGTGTGTGTGTGTGTTGAAATCTCCTGATGAGTGGACTGAAAGATGACAAAAATGTTCGTTTACGAAATACTGAAGTCAAGGTGATGAATATGACATTAATCAGCTAAGTGACAAATTTTGTATTTGCATTAATCCTATATATATATATATATATATATATATATATATGTAAGCAAATATAAATGGATATAAATCCGACAGATTTTTTTTTTCTCCATATATATATATATATGAATATTATATTTAGTGGGTACAGGTATTTGAGTAAACATCACTGTGTTTTTTTTTTAATCAGTGTAATACATGTCTACTGGTCTATGCATTCGAGAGTTTTAATAAAGAAAATATGTCTTTTTAGCTGGGTTTGAACTTTTGTTCCATTTTTACTGTAGGAATCACCTTTGAGTTAGGTGTGATTTAGCCCGCTCAGTTATGAAATGCTACATATCAATGTGACGTACAATTACCTTTTTTAAGAAATGCACATATCTCGTTGGGAGCTATATAATTCTCAGGCTAGGATCCCTTAGCAGACTCTATAACTGATTCATAACATGTGAGGGAGAGCTGATGGATTGTTCAACAATAATCTTCATTGATGCGTCACAAATGTTTTCCCCCTTTTCAGATATTTTGCTGATGACTTTTCGACTTGAATATTCATCATCTTGAACTGACACTTGACCAGCCTTGAAATGCAAAAGAACTGAAAAATCTCTGTTTAGCATAAAGAATCTTTACCAAAATCCTGACAAAGCATTTCAAGTTTTCCAGCATCGGAATTACTAAGCTTCACTCAATATGTCAGTCATTGTAACGGCTCAGTGGGCTGGGAACTAACGAGTATTAGCCGTGTAGGAATTACCACTGAATGATCAAAATCAAGACACGTACAGTCCAAAAAATTCCCGAAGCCACATCATATATAATAAATGCGAAAATGTTCATGTGTCACACTTTTTCACTTAAAGAGACACAACTCTCTGAAAATTTCTCACATCTGAAGCCATATTCAAAGACTGAGTCTGAAAACAAACACTAGAGTTCGAATCACAGGTGACCTTGAAGCGGGAAGATTTGCAATGGGACCATCAAAATAGACAAAATTAAGATATTTCACTCCCAAAGGGTTGTGGAGTGTCAGTCTCAAGTATCAAAGACTTGATAAACCATGATTATCCAAACATTAAACATTTCATGGATTCAAACTGGTTTTGTGAGAGGGCCATATTAGCTCCCAAGAATCAAGCTGTTGACAGCATCAACTGCAGACTTTCCAAAAGAAAGCATGAAGTACTTTTCCATTAACACTGTAAATGAACAAGAGCAGGCAGTGAATTCCCAATAGAGTTCCTGAACTCATTGAATAATCCTGGAACGCCATCACACAAGCTGGAACTAAAAGAAAATGTACCAGTTATGCTATTGAGAAATCTGGATCCTCCAAAGCTTTGTTATGGAACAAGGTTAATTGTCAACAAGATGGTTCTTCATCTCTTGGAAGCAGAAATACTTATTGGTCCAGGAAAGCAGAAAAAATGTTTTAATTCTAATAATCCTCTTAATTCTTCCAGATCTTCCTTTTGAGTTCAAAAGACGTCAGCGAGAGTGCGAGTCAATCAATAAGTCCCAAGGACAATCACTAAAAGTAACTGAACTTCATCTGATGGAACCCTGCTTTTCTCTATATTGGTTGTTCAAGGGTTGGAAATGGAAACAAGTAATATACACTGACCCCAAATGGGAAAACCAAAAATGTTTTTTATCATGCAACTTTGCAATAAGTTCCAAGTACACAAATAATATCATTGTTTTGATGAAAACTGTTGTTTGAAAAATATTTTTCAAGTTTAATAAAATTTAATATGTACTCAATGCATGAAGTGTCTTTGTTGGGCCAAATTTGCAGGAGCTAGCTAACTTAAATGTCATCTGATAGGGTGGCTTTTAAGCTAGTTTATAATTCTTTTTAACCATTTCACCCCAAGCAAGGCAATAATGCCACTAAAATGTAAGGGTTTTCTGAGCGTGAAAGAAAATGAGAAGATGCTGATGGAAGGTAGATATGGCTATATATGATGATTAAAAGGCAGCTGTTTCATCTTGGAGTTGTTAATAAAAGTCGATTCTTGCCCCAGTTAACAACTGATCAGCGTTTATTTCCGAGATCAGGTTCCAGATTTACTTTATCAGACATATTGGACTTAGCATTAAAACAGGAGTAAATAATTGTGACATCACCATATATCCCAAGTTGGAAACAGATTACATTGGGAAGGTTGTTGATGAAGACAAGAAAAAAGTAGCTTCAAGGATAAAGCATGGGGAGTTATTAAGTAAAATTAAGAGACGTGTTTTTTTTTTTTTTTTAAATTTTTACTTTCCCTTGTCGGGTTAATCCTACTAATATTTAAAACCGCTACTAGGGGACGCTTTCCGGACTATAAATTCTCGGCGATATTTTTTTCTTGCCTCCTTTTCATCTTATCCGCTTATCGCTTATTCGTCGACATGTAACCTCTCGCAGAGAACGCGTTCCTTTAAGAAAACGTATGAACAATACTTACACATACACGTACATATGCCCATTCACTCACTACACATACTTTGAACAATTAGATTTTCACATTCATTTGACACACACATCTTTGTTTTTGTGACTTGTAACCATTTATTTTTAATACATTATCATTTGTTGTACATATTGATTTTTGTCGTTCCTTTACGTTTCTTTACGTGGACTCACATCCCGAGTCTGCCATGTTTGTTGTGTGTATTTCAAGAGATAGTATGTTATTCTCAATTGCAAACACCGACGTTATTAATGCCCGCAACAGTTTGGGAACAATGGCCAGCAATAATGGCATCATTATACCATTATTTTATTTTTAGCTTTATTATTTACAGTTTTTTTTTTAATTTTTTTAAAATATCTTTGCTATTTTAGGTAACTACTTAATTCTATCACCCCACCAGTATATGAGGAGTCAGTCTTGGGGGTCAAGGCCGAGTAGTCATAATCATAGTTCTAGGACAGTTGCGTACAGGACATTTGCGTCCCGGACAATTGCGTACCAGATAATTGCGTCACTGGACATTTGCATCCCTAGGCAATTACCATAAATTTTGAAATAAGCATAGGTAGTAATCATATTTTTTTTTTTTTAGAAAAGGAATACAAAGAATAAAAAAAAATTAAAAGTTTATTTTTGTTTAAAATGCAATGACAGATTAATAGTGTTGCAAGATCGCTCTACACATCGCCATTATGTTTTTGCTTCATCGTTGTTTTTTCTTATGATACTGGGTAACTGTAACTGTAACTGTAATTTTCTCCGTCCACAAATATTCTTTCATCTTTATTTGTTTTTCGGAACTTAGGTTCCAAATAAAAAATATAATCTATAAAATCCAGATGTTTGTGGTACGCACTGCTGGAATGAACTGAAACTGCTTAATTTTCTCTTGGTTTAAAAAAAATAAGTTTTTCTCTTTATAATTATGGCAACTACCTTTTCTGCTTGTTTACAGTAATTTTATTAAAGGTATTGATGTACAACAACGCTTAATAAAAAAATGGTAACTTCAAAAAATTATCAGAGTTACGCAATTATCCATAGACGTAATTGCCCAGGACGCAAATGTCCAGTACCCTACTGTTTGTCCACCCATAATCATCATCAAAACTGGAATCAGTAAGCCAATAATTAAATTTCGACTAAAGATGCTTACATTTATTTAGCAAAAATTGTATTCTATACATAGTCTAAAAAATCTCACTTTGCACGAATGCTGTTAGGAAAGGCATAAAACCAAATCTCCCTGTATTCTATATATGAAAAAAAAGGTGTTGTAAGGTAGCAGAATTGTTATCAGTATAGAAAATGGAATCGGCAACTGAATTTTGACTGAGGTTTCTTATGTTCAGATTCCACTATCTTTAGAAAGGCATGGATCCAACTCTCCCCGAATTCTCTATATCAGTGTTTTTCAATCTATGACCAAAATAGGCCATGGCAAATTTCAGAAATTTTATAATTTTTACTGGGCCACCAGGCTAATATATGGGCCACAGCTTATTGAATGGTTCATGGAGCTTTTATTTACTAATCCTTAAATTAATGAAATTAAATGTATGTAAATAATTTTAATATATTTAGATTTTGAAAATTTACTAATTACTGATTGCTCAAATAACTTTTAATTAGTTAGGAGCTGAATTTTTTTTTTCTGACTGTTGAAAGAAATTGACACCATTTCAGTTTTGTGAAAAACTTAGTAAAATTAGGGTTTAGCAGATTGTCTCAATTATTATCAAAAGCTAGAAATCTCTTAAAAATCATAAGAAGATGAGATCTACGTCTGTCTTTGACAAGCATAGATCCTAATATGGAAAAATTTGCAGAGATTCATCAGGGACAAGAATCTCATTGAATAAATGTTTTTGAAACCATTTTTTTTTTTTTTGGTTGTGAAAATTTTTTTTTGTGCCATATAAATGAAATATTGTAAAAATAAATATTGATAATAAATGGTTGGTTCCATTGGAGAATGTGAAAATATTTTAGATGCTTGTGAAATTGGGAAATAGATATAGTTGCATCTTCATTGGATATATTCTGTATAAAAGGGAAGTCATTTTTTACACTATAATAATTTCATGTGTTGCAGAAAACTTCTGGCTTTAAAGTGGGCCATGAGGTAAAAAAAAGGTTGGGAACCAGTTTGTCTATATGAACTTAATGGTAGTATGAGGCCAGAGAGTTGTTATCAGTATATAAAATGGAATTGGTGACTGAATTTTGACTGAGGCTTGTTATATTCAGATTCCACTAATTATCTTGAGTAAAGCATGAAACCAAGTCTCCCTGTATTCTATATATGATTTAAGCGGTGGTATGAGATAATAGAGTTGTTATAGGATTAGAAAACTGGATCAACAACTGAATTCTGGATGTGGCTGCTTATATTCACTTTCTGCTAATTCTCTTTGTAAAGGCATGAGTCAGAATCTCCCTGTATGCTATATATGATTTAAACAGTGTTTGAGATAGCATAGAAAATGGAATCAGCCATTGAATTCTGGCTGAAATTTTTCCTTGCACTCCATCTCTCTGCCTGCCAGATGTCTTAGGAGTGATTTCATCTCTTACATGCCACAAGAGAAATTTACAGAATTGAATGGGACACTTATTCCAACATCCCCCCAAAATCTACACTATGGCAGATTTTATATGCAAGTCAAATAGTGTTGGTAAAATTTTCAGGAAATGCTAATATACAAGTAATGAGGAGAATGTAGCTTAATGGTTATTTGCATGGGAAGTGAAATCAGTGACCAATGTTCAAATTTTTGTCTATCTTCAAGAAAAGACATGAATCCAATTTTTTCCCATGACATATGGTTTAAATGGCAGATTAGATAGGGTTCTCTTGCTTTGAGTGGCAGGTAAACCATTACACTATCTTTCTCAAGAAGTCATGGAAATTCAAAGATAATAAAAAAAGGAATCTATAGAGAAGGCAAAATGAAACCATTCCACAATATTGTACAAGAAGTCATGGGAATGCAAAAATTATAAAGAAAAGAAATCTGTGAAGAATATGACAGGAAACCATTCCTTTATCTTTCCCAAGAAGTCATAGTAAATCAAAGATAATAAAGAAAAGGAATTTGTGGAAAAGGCAACAGGAAACCACTGCATTCCCTTTCCCACAGTTGTCATGGCAATTCATAGATAATAAAGAAAAGGAATCTGTGGAGAAGACAACTGCAAATCATCCCACTATTTTTTCCAAGAATTTATGGCAATTCAAGATAATAAATAAAAAGAATCTATATATAGAAAAGGAATCTGTTGATAGGGAAAAGGAAAACTACCCCACCATCTTTCCTAAGAAATCATAGGAATTCAAAAATAATAAAATAAAAGAATCTGTGGAGAAGGAAACTGCAAATCACTCTACTATCTTTTCCAAGAATTCATGGCAATTCACAGATAATAAAGAAAAAGAATATGTGGAAAATGTAAAGGGAATCCACTCCACTATCTTTCCCAAGGAGTCATGGCAATTCACAGATAATAAAGAAAAGGAATCTGTGGAGAAAACAATGTGAACTCACTCCACTGTCTTTCCCAAGAGGTTGTGGTAATTCACAGATAATAAAGAAAAGGAATCTGTGGAGAGGGCTACTGGAAATGACTCCACTATATTTCCCAAGAATTTTTGGCAATTCAAGATAATAAAGAAAAAGAATCTGTGGAAAATGCAAAGGAAAATCACTTCACTTCCTTTCCCAAGAAGTCATGGCAATCCAATAATAATAAAGAAAAGGAATCTTTGGAGAAGGCAACTGAAAACCACCCCACTATTTTCCCTAAGATGTCATGGCAATTTAAAATAATAAAGAAAAGGAATCTGTTGAGAATGCAAAGGTAAACCATTCCACTATATTACCCAAGAAGTCATGGCAATTCAATAGTAGTAAAGAAAAAAAAATCAGTGAAAATCCATGATTTCAAGAGAAAAATAGCATTAAAAAATGCATATAAATAATAAATATGCCTGGTGCATATCAGCTTACAATAAATATTTTTATCATAAATATTTACAATATCCAATTTGGTCCTGTGAGATTCTACAATGTAATTCTAATGTTGTTCATGACATTTTAAATAAATAATATTCTTATATTTCAGATAAATAAAGTTTGTATAAGAGAGAAATAACATAATATCACATTATTAAGTCTAGTGAGGGAGGCATGCTGGAGTAGACCAATTGCCAGTTAAGGTGGATAGTGGTTCAGATTGAGGAATCAAAGAGCCGAGTTCAAATTCCAGTCAAATCCATTACATTCGCTTACATGCTAATACCCTTGAGAAAGGTAGGAATCCACTTCTTCTCCTCCTAGCTATGTTTAAATAGCAGGACAGACTAGGTTCTATAGCTTTGAATTCATTAATCCATTAATTCCTCTCCCCAGCTTGTATCTGGAAAATCATTGTTATTCTCAAAAAATTGTTAATGCAATATTCACTCACAAAAAATAATTATTCGTACAATCTAAAATACATTTTGGCTTGAAGTTAATAAGCCATTCAAAATCAATCAATTCTATGTGAGGATGAAATGTATATGCATATGTCTCTGTTGGTGAGGAGGTACAGTGGAGTAGTGGATAGCAGCTTGAATTTAGGAAATGAACAAATGAGTTTGAATTCCAGTCGAATCCATTACAGTCACTTAGGTGCTAATACCTTTGGGAAAGGTATGAATTTTCTTCTTTTCCCTCCCCCAGCTATGGATAAATAGCAGAACAGACCAGGTTCTATACCCTTGGATGGCAACTTGTCTACTGCTGAAAGAAATGGCAACCTAAAAAAAAATCTGCCTCGTCAGTCATGTATCGAAAGATACATGATCGCCTAAGCATGTATCATAACTGACTGAAGTGTAGTGAATAATATGTAGCAAGCTGCAGAAACATTCATCATAGATCAAAGACAATAAAAGAATTACTGAAAATATTGACAAAATTATTGAGTATTTGTGGAAGGTTATCTTAGGTCAATGTCTTTGCCCATCATATATCGCTCTACATGTATTTCGTTTGGGTGTATATTGGTCTTGTGCAATGATTTAAAGAAAATGCACAGAGTTTTGATAAATATAAAATAAATCTTTATATAACACAATATAATAATACAAAAGGAGAAGGTGAAAGTTGAACATTCAAGTGTTCCATCTATCCAATTTCATTCACGAGGCTTCGGTCAACCTGTGGTGTGGTTTTCAGGCACTTTCCAAATGGCGCCGCACACTGGGATCGTCCCACATCCAGACCGATAACATCAGAAAGTCTCCTCCCTGACAAATTGACCATGGTGAGATTTTGAACATGGGTCTCATGTTCAGAAAGTGAACATTCTAACCATATATATATATATATATATATATATATATATATATATATATATATATATGTATATATATATATATATATATATGAAAATTTTTAATCAAATGTATATATATAAATATTTTTTAATCAAACTTATGTATATATATATATATATATATATATATATATATGTTTGATTAAAAAATATTTATATAATATAATATATTATAATATAATATTTTTTAATCAAACTTATGTATATATATATATATATACGTTTGGTTAAAAAATATTTATATATATACATATGATTAAAATTATTTTTCTTTTCTGGACATAAATTATGTAGAAATTGTCCAAATGTTCTGCATGTCTACATAATTTATGTCCAGAAAAAAATAAAAATTATAAGTACACAAGAAAAATTAAATAAAAAAACTTAACCACACTTATCTTGTCAGTCATTTTTAACAAAACTTGTATAAAAAGGGATTGCTACCCAAATACACAATTACATATATATATATATATATATATATATATATATATATATATATATAACATGGTCACAAGTCATCGTGATCAAGGGCTTGAGCATGCTAGCCTTGTTCACATTGTTGATCATGCTAGATAGCATGCTCATGAAACTGAGACTAAGGTCTGCTCAGCATATTTACAGTATAAACCACAGAGCAAATGTCTGCAATAGGGATTGGCTAGCTGCACTAGTAGATGGGTATCCTTGAATATGAGTGACCAGCTATTACTATATATATATATATATATATATATATATATATATATATATTAGGTTTATGAATTTTTGACTTATTTTAAAATAATTGATTACCTGTATCATAATTTGATGAACTTTAGTTAAAATGTAATGAAGAAGGGTTTAGTCTAAATGTCCCCCCAATGTGAAATTTCTAAAATTGTATATAAGTAATATGACTTCTTGGAGCCTTCTAGAATTTGTTTTTGTTAATTTATAAGTTTGTATGTTATGCTATAGCTATAAACTGTTATATACATTATAAAATATGTAAATACTAATCCAATTACACCATTAGCAAATTGAAAAATAAAGATTCTGAAATATTTTGATTTTTACCCTTATTGCGTATATAGTAAAATCGAATTTTCAGTTAGCAGGTGACTTTTTTTTTGTCTTTTTAATTAGTTTTGAACAAAAGTTCACCAATTTCTGATGCAGTAACATAGGATTACAAAAAATAATAAATCTATATATATTTATACTATGTTTGCGGTTTCTCTCTTCTTTTTAATATATTTATATATATATATATATATATATATATATATATATATATATATATATTTATATATATATATATATATATATATATATATATATATAAAAGAAGAGAGAAACCGCAAACATTTTTTATTGTAATGTGTATTTTTAAAAAAAATATATTATGCTTTATTTTCCATAAATTATAGAAAATTATTATTATGGAAAATAAATCATAATATATTTTGGAAAAAAATCCACATTACAACCAAAGACGTTTGTGGATTCTCTCTTTTTTTAATATGAACACTTTTCTCTTGTTGGAACTACTATAACATCTTCCCTTTATATATAAATATATATATATATATATATATATATATATATATATATATATATATATATATATATATATGTTGATATATTTAAGGAACAGTTACTTATATAATATATATATACTTATATAATATATATATATATATATATGTTGATATATTTAAGGAATAGTTACTTAGGATGATACATTTACCATTACAAATGGTTCCCAAAAAAGAAAAATTACTTATGGCCCAGCTGTTATTGTTATTGTTCACTCTGCTTCCACTGAGTCTGTACTGCCTGGCTCAGAGATTGAACTCATGTCACCAAATTCATAAACCAACACAGTGTCTACTTGGACTCAGTAGAAGCAGGGTAATCAATACTAAATAAGTGAGCAGTACTAAATAAGACATGAGTGGTGAAACAAGAAAAATCTACCCTCATAAATAAAATAAAGGCTCTGATATTCAGAGTACTTAAAACGATTACATGGTTACTTATTTTAGTTCATCATTTTACTTACAGTTATTGCCACATGATACAAAGTATAGCCAGTGCATTATTTAAAAGCTTAGCAGTAAATTTGTCATTTATATTATTGACAACTAAGACTGTTTTTACATTTATATTAGTAGCAAAGTAATTGTTCTAAGTACTGCAGTTAATTGACGTAAGTGTTGCATAATTTGTTGCATTAAATAAAATGTTCAGTTTAAACTTCCCTGAAGGTTACATGGATTGACAAGCATCTGATGAAGACTGGACGGCACAATGGCTGAAGATTTGTGATAGCCACAACAAAGAGGAGGACAATAGTCTGCATGTAAATAATGTAAATAATTCAGATTGATATCCCGATCTTTGTTGCTTTAATCACAATATACTGATCAATATATTGATCAGATTTTATCTGATATCAAGAAATTCTTCTGAGTTTAATAACTGGGCAGAAAAACTGTTTTCCAACTTGCAAAACTAAGCTGTCAAATGTCATGTTTTTACTTACATTATGACTTTGTTGTTTTGAAATGTCAAGTTGCTACTTACATAATAACTTACATTGTGAAATGCCATGTTTTTATTTACATAGTAACTTGCAATTAGGTACATTACATTATCAAATATCATGTTTTTACTGACATGATAACTTACAATTACTTACATTACTTATATTGTCAAATGTCAAATTTTTACTGACATAATAATTTACAATTACTTACATTGTCAAATATCAAGTTTTTACTGACATAATAACTTACAATTACTTACATTGTCAAATATCATGTTTTTACTGACATAATAACTTACAATTACTCACATTACTTACATTATCAAATGTCATGTTCTTACTTAAATAATAACTTGAAGTTACTTTTTTTTTAAGCAATTCATGCCAAGCAAGGTGGGAGTGCCACTAGCATGCAAGGGGGTTGCAGAGGATTGAGAACAAGAGTAAAGAGGGCATGTTTGAGGAAAGGATAAAGAGCAGGATGGGGAACAAGATCAAAGTATTAGATGTCAATTGACATTACACTTGAATATTTGATTATAGTTATCAGGGAAGCAAGCAAGAGGAAGGGAGTTCCAAAGATGGGAAGTGTGAGAGAAGAAGCTGGTTGAGTAGAAAAGATGGTTACATTAAACCATTTTGACAGTGAAAGGGTGGGAATGAGATGTGAGCCTAGTAGCTTGATTAAATTCATGCAGTCTGGGAACCAGCAAAAGTAGCTTGTCAGAACAGTTGACATGAAATTACTTGTAGAAGAGACAATGGGGAGCCATGGCATATCTGTGAAAAAGCGACTGTAGACAAGATGCCAGATCAGGACCTATCGCATTGCATATTCATCTCTGGATTTTGTTGAGGACCTTGAGACAAACATCGGGGGCACCAGACCATATATGACAGCAATATTCCGTGCAAGGATCGTACTTACATTGTCAAATGTCAAGTTTTTACTGACATAATAACTTACAATTACATTATCAAGTGTCGTGTTTTTACTGCCATAATAATTTGCAATTTCTTACATTACTTAAATTGTCAAATGTCATTATAACTTACAATTACTTTATTTACTTATGTTTTGAAATGTCAAGTTGTTACTTACATAATAACTTACATTGTGAAATGCCATGTTTTTATTTACATAGTAACTTGCAATCAGTTATCAAATGTCATATTTTCATTAGCATAATAACTTACAATTAATTACATTACTTACATTGTCAAATGTCAAGTTTTTGCTGGCATAATAACTTACAATTACATTGTCAAGTGTCATGTTTTTACTGGCATAATAATTTGCAATTTCTTACATTACCTACATTGTCAAATGTAATGTTTTTATTTACATTGGCTTGAAGACAAAAATCTCAATTAGATAGAACACAAATACTGGCAAATCATATTAGCCGGATTGTACAATCAGCACAGCAACCAGAAATATTAATTTTTTGTAAAGTTTTCCTATATTATATATACAGTGGGGGGAAATAAATATTCGTACACATGAAAAATTGTATTTTTATAAATGTAAAAGCCTTAACTAAAACAAATTTTGATACATTTTATGTGTAAAGATACATTTTATTAAAAAATATTAAAAAACTTAATTCTTATTCTGACAGAAATTAACCCATTTTTTTCATTTTAACTGATGAAAAAAGTATTCGTACAAAACAAAAAACAGCATATTAACTTAATACTTTGTGGAATATTCTTTATTGAGTTCAACAGCTACCAGTCTATTCCTGTATGTCTCAACTAATGATTTGCACACATTGAGTGGTATTTTGTCCCGTTCTTCTTGGTATATTGTCTTCAAATTCTTGATATTTGTTGGTGCTCTTTTCCCAACTTGAATTTTCAAATATCACCATAAATTCTAAATCGGGTTCAAGTCTGGGGACTGACATTGCAAGACATCAATGTTACTTTCAGCTAACCATTTCCTTGTAGATCTTGCGGTATGTTTAGGATCATGATCAAACCCAATCAGGAGGTAGCCGAAGTCTCTCAACAGAACACATTAAATTGTCTTGCAGGATTTTCTGGTATCTTTTGGCATTCATCTTGCCATCTATTATTAATATTCTGCCAACAACTTTTGCGGAATAACAGCCCCAGATCATGATACTGCCACCACCAAACTTTACAGTTGGCAACGTGTTCTTTGGTAAGTAGGTTTCACCGTCCTTCCTCCACACATGATTTCGATAATTATGACCAAACAACTGTATTTGACTTTCATCTGTCCATAGTACTTTTTCGCAAAATGAATATTCTTTATCCTTATGCTCTCTAACAAATTTTAGCCGAGCATCTCTGTGTCATTTCAAGAGGAGTGGAGTCTTCCTTGGGATGTGTGATTTCAGACTGTTTTTGTGTAGTTCATTACTTATTGTACACTTGGTTACTTTAATCCCTAATGCACGCAGATGTTCCTGCAGCTCCTCTCGGATAACCTGTGGATTTTGTTGGATCTGGCGTCCTAATATCCTTGCTGATCTTAGAGAAATCTTCCTCGGAGCAACTGTTTGTCTTTGGTTTTTGACACTGTTACAAGTTTTAAACCTTGCAATGAGCGAAGCAATTGTAGTAAGAGGAATATTCAGGTTGTTAGAAATCATTATGTAACTGTTCCCATCTTTCCAAAGAGACAAAATGTGTTGTTTTTGTGAAATATTCAATTCTTTACCTTTAGGTATTATTAGAACCTTCTCGTAAGACTAGAAATTGCAGAATGCTCTGATAATGGCTAATAGCGTTAACTATAATTACTGATAACATTACTGCAACATTCTAGAATATGCTTTTTCATAATTAATTGAATATTTTATTCTAATAATTGATTTGTATGAATACTTTTTCACCAGTCAGAATTAAAAAAATGTATTAATTTCTGTTAGAATAAGAATTAATTAAGTTTATTATTATTTTTAATAGTATGTGTCTTTATACATAAAATGTGCTGAGATTTGTTTTATTTAAGGCTTTTACATTTATAAAAAAACAATTTTTCAAGTGTATGAATATTTATTTTCCCCCACTGTATATTATATTATATATATATAGATTAGAAAATCGCAATCACGAGAAAAAATTTTTTATTTTTTTCTTTAAATTTTATTTATGTTAATAGTATGTATTTTTTTAATTAAATTTATGTCGTTTTTTATTAAATTTTATATACATTTATAGTATGTTTTTATTAAAATTTATAGACGTTTTTTTATTAAATTTTATATACATTTATAGTATGTTTTTATTAAAATTTATAGACGTTTTTTTTATTAAATTTTATATACATTTATAGTATGTTTTTATTAAAATTTATAGACGTTTTTTTATTAAATTTTATATACATTTATAGTATGTTTTTATTAAAATTTATAGACGTTTTTTTATTAAATTTTATATACATTTATAGTATGTTTTTATTAAAATTTATAGACGTTTTTTATTAAATTTTATATAAATTTATAGTATGTTTTTATTAAAATTTATAGACGTTTTTTTATTAAATTTTATATACATTTATAGTATGTTTTTATTAAAATTTATAGACGTTTTTTTATTAAATTTTATATACATTTATAGTATGTTTTTATTAAAATTTATAGACGTTTTTTTATAAAATTTTATATACATTTATAGTATGTTTTTATTAAAAAATTAATTATTATATTAATTATTATATATGATTTTTTATTAAATTTTATATATGTTAATAGTATGTTTTTATTAAATTTTATATACAGTTTTTATTAAATTTTATATATGTTAACAGTATGATTTTTACTAAAATCTATATACATTTTTTTAATTAAATTTTGTATATGTTTGCTGCATGTTTTTATTAAAATTCATATATACTTTTTTATTAAATTTATATGTCTTAATAATATGTTTTTTTATTAAAATTTATACATGTTTTTTTATTAAATTTTATATACATTAGTATCTCTCTATATTTCTGAGATGAGGTATTATGTACACTATTTACATTATTCAGACTATTGTCTTCATCTTTTTCACTATATTTATTACAATGTAGTTGTATCAATATAAAATAAATTGTTCAGGTGGTTGGTTGAACTGAACTCTTTATTTTGCTCACTGGGGTAAACTGTTCTAGTTTCATGTGTCAGTTATCAGTTATCTCCTGTTAATTCCTCTTTCCAAGTTCTCCAATGGGTATTGAACTCACACTCTTTGGGTCTTGTCACTGGATCCAACTAATGCCTTTATCCACTGTGCCATGTGTCCTTGTGCATAAATTTCTGGGTATTATAAGCCTAATGTCTTCAGCAATCATTTTTTACTAGTGCTCATATTGCAATTTTTGTTGTTTTCATTTCATGTTTTTACCAGATCTCATATTGCAATTTTTGTTACTATTATATATATTAATAGTATGTTTAAAAGAATAAAAAATTTTGGGACCTTTATAAACAGCGTTTCTTAATAGATAGTAATATGTGAACTCCAGATTACAAATTTAAATATAAAAAAAAGCTTTTTCAACTTTTAAGAAATTTTGTATAAGTATATTTTTTTCTGGCTTTTTGTAGTTGTATCAATATAAAATAAATTGTCAGCACAGATTGGATTCCCAATTAAAATTTAATAAAATATAATTTTTTTCTTTTTATATTCATGATTTTGATGGAGTGCATGATCATCAGTAACAGGATGAGCCTGAAATGCGATTTGAAGGTTGGGAACACTAGAATTAAGCAGACACGGAAGATTAAATATCTGGAAAGCATATTGACAAAGGACGGTAAGTGTGACACTGAGATCTGTAGGCGTATTGGGATGGCCAGGGACACATTCCAAAATCTGAGCAGAGTATTGCGAGACAGGATGATGTCTTTGGTAACAAAGAAAAGAATACTGAGCTGTTATGTGACATCTGTCCTTCTTTACGGCAGCGAATGTTGGACGATTTCTTCATAGATGAAGAAGAGACTCCAGGCGACAGAGATGTGGTTCTACAGAAGGATGCTGAAGATATCATGGACCGAGCGTGTGAGCAACGATTAGGTCTTAGAGAGGATGCAAACAAGGAAGAGGTTTATACTTAATATCAGGAAGAGTCAGCTGAAGTTTCTGGGACACAATGAGGAAGAAGTGCCTGGGGAATCTGATACTCACGGGTTGAATAGAGGGAAAGAGAGATAATGGAAAACAATGAGTGACATACCTGGCGAGCTTAAGCCAGTGGATAACAGAACATGGTCTAGGGGAGGAAGCAGAAGGAAGGAACTTGATGAGAGCTGTAAGGGATAGAGGGAGGTGGAGAGCCATGATCGCGTATGCCCTGAAAGGACATGGCACATAGAAAGAAAAAGGAATATGAAGAAATATTTAGAACAAAAAAAACAAAAAATTATTATTTGTTTTGGCAGTGTCAATTGTAAAAATTGACCAAATTATTTATTATGGCTTTTAAATATGGCCAATAAAGAAATAATGATATTAGTCTAAATAATTCAAAGAATAATGATAACAATTTATATTCTATTACTATTATTATTATTATTATTATTATTATTATTATTATTATTATTATTATTATTCTATTATATAACACGTATAAAATACAGCAGTTTACTGGCTAAAAGAAAGTGATGAAAACAATAAATATAAGGATAGTAGTCAAAATAATTCAATAGATAATGATAATACATCAACTTAAAAATATTATATAACCTAAGTTAATTGAGGGAGTTTACTAGCTGAAAGAAAGTGATCAAAACAACAAAGATAACGATATTAGTCTAAATAGGTCAATGGGAAATGAAAACATATCATTCTAGAATAATATATAAAATAAATAAAATGGTCAAGTTTACTGGCTGAAAGAGTGTTATAAAAACAATCAAAAATAATATTAGTCTAAATCATTCAAAAGAAAAAGATAAGACATGTCAGTATATTATATATCATAAGTAATGTAACATTTTCTTCATTATCTGCTGATTTTACAGCAGCTTGGTATATTATATTGCTTTGCATGAACTTGCCATTTAATGGACATTCCTTATATGATCTGAGATTACAAGTGCATTTGAATTTTGGGGTTTGTTGGTTATTTTTCAGTTGTGCTTTTTTATTTGTGTTATGTTCTTGGTGTTGATTTTTACTGTGTTTCTGTTGAATATCTTGTTGAGAGTTCTTGATGGGGGAAGTGTTTGTGTATGAGCTTAAAGAATATTTCTCCTCTTTGCTTTTATGCTTTTGTTATATGATCAGTTAAACCAGATGGTATTAGCTTTTCTCTTTGATATTTTTGTACCGTGTAGTGTGCATATGAGTGTTTCTGCAAATCCAATATCTTTTATGACAGTTTCATAATCATAATTATAATATATATATATAATGGGTGTGTATATAGATGTGTATATGTACACATGTTATTGTCAGATGGTCGGTGATTAAACAGGCACCTGCACTCCAATTTGGTGGATTGTTAGCAAACCTATAGGATGAAAATTAAGACATATCAAAGGGCAGCAGAAATTTTGACAAGTCAATAGCCAGTAGAGATGGTGTCTCAGTAAATCACTGTGGAGAAGGCAATGGGAAACAACTCCACAATCAATCCCAAGAAAACTTGTGGCTTTTAACAATCATATTCTGAAAGATAACTGTGAGGAGGTGGGTAAGTCTATTGGAATTAACTTCTCGCTCTGTAAGGAGTAGCATGGACCACAGGTGTAATCTGACTGTCATCGAATGCCTGTTAGCAAAAACTCTGTAAAGTTGATCAAACTTCTTGGAATTGATCTCTCACATGTCAAGGGAAGGCATAGACAACAGGTGACCCCAAATGATCAATGACTGATCACGTCAATTCAAAGAGCATGGAATATTGAAACACTGAATCAGTCAGAAAATATAAAGCTGGAATTGAACTGGTTAAATATTTTAATGTTTTTTATGTATAGGGGAAATGAAGTCGGCAAACAATCGTGATTTCATCAGTGACAAACGCATATATACAATTGTGAGAGAAAAATGAAAGAGGAGGAGGGCTGGTATTAGACAAAAACAGGAAGAAATGTCAAATATCTGAAAGAATTTTTAGCATAACTGACTGAAAGGAAAGCCTTTCAACACATTCCTCATAGTTGTATATGCTCTGACAGAACAAAGTAGAGAAGACTGAGATGGTGAAATAGTGAAATTTGAACTAGTAACTTGTAATGAACATGGAGAAATATGTATCCAATAGTGCATGGTGAATGATTAGGCAATAGCTAACACATTGTTTCAAGAACACCCAAGATGTATACAGACATGGAGAAGTCCAGGAGGAGAAACAAAAAAAAAAAAAAAAAAAACAAATCGACTATATAGCTATCAACACTGCAAAACATACTCAAGTGTTGACTGTGAGAATGACCAACTTTAAGTGATATGTAAGCTTAAAGTGAACGTATGGAAATTGGAGAGGGCCAAGACAGTACCCAAAATTGTAATATGACAGCAGACTCTTGGATGATCTGAATGTAAAGCAGGAATATATGGAGTGGATTAAAAGCGGATACAATGGACAAAAGAAAAATGGAAACTAGAAGTGGGACTGTTGGCATCAAATAAAAAATAATTCTCAGGACATGGCATATCAGAACACGAAACGAATGTAGCCAGAGTTAGAAATTATAAAGCAGGAAATGAACAGGTCAAATGTTAATATTTTAGGCGTATGTGAAACAATGTAGGCAAATACAGGATCATATATGCAAACAGAGAGAGAAATGAAAGAGGAGTAAATGATATGTAAATGTAGAATTAAACTATGGAAATTGAAGAGGGCCAAGGCAGCACCCAAATTGCATTATGACAGACTCTTGAATGATTTAAATGTGATTGAGAAACATATGGACTGTACAGTGAGTGACCATGGTTAAATATTTTTTAAAAAATGGTTGAACTAACAAAAAGAACTGACAAAGTTTGCAATAAGCAATAGCAAGAAAAAAAAAAGAACAAGGTAAAAAATTATATAAAGTAAAGAAAAAATATATGTGAGTCAAATTAACATTAATAAGGCAAAACAACAATAATATGGCAAAAAGTCTGCAAACTAAGAATTGGGGTAGACGTACAAGTTCAGATAACAGAATGATCCTTTGTGGCCAAGAGGTAAGGCACATCAGGCTATATAAAGGTTTTGTATAGGATACAGGTTCGAATCCTTTTGAAGGACAAATATTTTCTATGAAAATTTCTCGGACATTCAGGCCGGTAAATGTTATTTAATACTGTTTATCATAAACAGAGCATTTACTTAAATACTTGTATCTATAAAAAGAATGTTAAACATAAAAATGTTTTTAAATAAGTTCAGATAAGCGAACATAGCTTTCTGACTTCAAGACAAGACAGATCAGGACTGAGTCAGATGAAAATGACAAGTGGCCTATATTACTAGCTATGAAGAAATCCCAGCATACATTTGTGTGCTTCTGCCTATCAATTGTGTTGGGGAAAGTGTTTTGAAATCATTCCCAGCATAGATTGGAACCAACATAGACAGTGCTAAAAGCAGATACAATGGAGAAAATGAGAATGGAAACTCAAAGAGAAACATTAAGAGAAGTTTGAGTAACATCATCAATTGAGATCGTCACAAAGAAAACTAGGTAAAGAAAACAAAAATGAATGAGTGATGAAATTCTCAGAATGTTGAAAAGGAAACCAAAAACAATGCCAAGGTATGGCACAGAATATAGGACTCTACACAAAGAAATTAAGAACAAATGCAGGCGAGCTAAAGAGGAATAAATCAATGAAAAATTAACAGAAGTAGAATGAATGAATATCTACAAATAGGAAAATTATTTTTATTTTATTTCTATGACTGGTCACAAACTTTGTAGAGAAAATGAACATTTATAAATGTGTGTGCATATGTGTTTACATATGTGTTTGTTTGTGGGTGTGTTTGCATGGGTTTGTTTGTGTGTGCAGATTTTCTTGTGGAGGTGAACCTTTATCAGTTTTTATACAATTAATAATTCCTTAACAGAAACAAGATTAAATTAATTAATTTAAATGCCAGTTTGAATTTACTATCTCATCTTCTTTTGATAAAGTAATGTATAATTGCTGAGGATATCCAGACAATGGTTGAAAGCCCTAGTAAGAACCATGTAAAATTCCTGCAAAAAAAAAATAAAGAAAAAATATACATTAAAAAAAGAATTATTTGCCAGTTATATTAAAAAATAAATATACAAATAAAACTAATAAATAATAATAAATAATTTCATTTCAGTCTGTTCATATCTATCTGTATTATTTTGTACATTACTTGTTTATTTATTCCTAATATTCATATCTATCTATCTATCTTATCTATCTATCTCTCTCTCTCTCTCTCTCTCTCTATATATATATATATATATATATATATATATATATATATGTAATGAAAAACAAACCACTTTAAGATACCATTACGATAATTTATTTCACCTAAATCCTTTTTTAAGGATTCAGGATCATCAGGTAAAACTTCCAACAACGAATTGAGAGGAAATTCCTGGTTTGTTTTTCATTACATATTAGCTCTGTCCTCACATTGAGCTCTCAGGATTTCATCCACTTTGGATTTACCAATTCGGTTTACCAAGTTCCTTATAACTTAACTATATATATATATATATATATATATATATCTAATCCCAATATTCATAGCTATCTATCTATCTATCTATCTATCTATCTAATCTATCTATTAGGTTGGTGCAAAAATAATGTCGTTTTCTCACATATGTTACTATGTGAGAAAACGACATTATTTTTGCACCAACCTAATATCTAAGGTTGTTCATTTGCTATTTGTAGATATATGTTCTTCTGTTTGTTTATAATGTTGTTGTGTCAGTCTTTCAGTCTGTCTATATCTATCTATCTATCTCAGTGTATCTATGTATCCATCTATCTATAATATCTGTCCATCTACCTGTATATACAGGCTGCAATGGATAAATTGTCATCTAAATTATGCAAAAATGAAAATAACATTGACATCTCATTTTAACAGATATATTTACCAAAATTACACAAAAATATCTTGAAATACTAAAAAGTAAATTTAATGAAGAAAATCCCCATTGGCTTCAACCACAGCCTCCAGACGACTTCAGAATCTCCTGCAACTCTTCTGGATGGTCTCCTTGTTGGTGAATGCTGTCATAATCCTTGCCTTCAGTTTATCTTTGGTATTACAAGGATATTTTGTTGGTCTCTTGCTCAACTGCACCCCACACATAATAATCAAGAGGGTTGCAGTCTGGGGTGTTATACGACCAGATGTAAGGAGTGATGTGGTCGGAGATATTCTCTGACAGTCATGATTGGGTTCTCCTGCTTGTGTGACATGGTGCAGAGTCCTGTTGCCAGCAGCCAAACTTTCAGCAGCCAACCTCTTGACTCAGGGCAGCACTACTTCCTTAAGGCACTTGATGAAGGCCTCCAACAAATTTGGGTGTCCTTTTCTTATCAGAATGATCAGAGTGAGTTTTCCAAGCAGCTATACCTTTGTAATCACCTTTAGATCAATTTAACTCTTTCTGAATACTCTGAACTGTTCTCAGATTGACACCCAAACGCTCTGAAATGTTTGCATTGGAGCTTCTGGCACAAATTCTAAGCAATACAGCATGCCGTTTCTAAATTTCTGGCAGAGTGAATTTCATCATGGTGTTCTTTTTCTCACAGACAGTGCCCAACTGACCCTACTTTACTGTGCAGTTGACAAAATCAAAATCAAACAATACACATGCACAAAATTTAAAAATATAAAATGGCGACAATTTACCCATCGCACCCGGCATATATCTGTTCTTCTCTCTGTTCATAATCTATCTATCTATCTATCTATCTATCTATCTATCTATCTATCTCAGTTTATTCATACATCTGTATGCCTGTTTGTTAGTCTGTCCCTTTGTGTTTTTAAATCTATCTATCTATCTATCTATCTATCTATCTATCTATCTATCTATCTATCTATTACGTTCCTTGTTGAATTCTATTCTTTCTTAATAACGTACACACGTTCATCTCCACTTGGGGATGAAGACAAGGCTGGAATTTCCAGCTTTGCCTTCATATCTCAATACCAAAATGCTTTCCCTTTAAGCAATTCCCCATTAAACATTAACTTCAAGCCGGAGACGAAGAATACGACCCATGAATGCATATGTGCCTGAGAGAGAAAGAGAGAGGGACAAAGAGAGAGAAAGAGAGAGGGACTGAGAGAGAGAAAGAGAGAGGGACTGAGAGAGAGAAAGAGAGAGGGACTGAGAGAGAGAATGAGACACACATAGCGAGGCACAGACAGACAGACATAGAGAAAGGAGAGAGCGAGAAAGATAGACGTCCACCTGCTACCACGTTTGCCGCAATTCGCAAAATACGCAGCTACTATCTGCTCTATCGCCGCTCTAACAACATTGTTTTTTGTTTGTTTGTTTTTTAGTTTGCCTTTTTATTTGCTTTTTATTCAAAATCCAACATACATTGGTGTGGATCTTCTCAATCATACCTTTAGCACATAGTGCTGGAGTTGCGTGCGTACCACATGTCGGCTTAATTACTGAACAATTCTTGGCAAAGACGTCGTAAAGAACGCACGCCAAAAAGTAAAACACACACACACACGTAGACACGTTCACACACGCATATATGGATATATCAGCAGCTAGGGATGTATATATATATTTAAATAATAATAAATGTGTTAGCGTGATGTGTGTGAAGAGAGTGTAACGCGGGCTTCTTTCACGCTTTGCTCAGATAATATTCGGCTTTCTCAGAGATCGAGTGGATGTATTATTGTATCTCTAATTCCAGGTGAGTTTTTTTTTTCTTGCCATTCAATTATTTTTACTGTCCTTCCTTTTTTGTATCTAAGAAATCACGACAAATAACTCAAAGGGAAAAGGGTAAAAAATAATCCCTCACCTTTTTTTGTGATTCTAAAGAACCTCCTACCCCCCCACACCAAAATGCGATGCAACACTAAATAGTATACTTTCTTGTGTGTGTGTGTGTGTGTGTGTAGAAGGCGGCATTATTTATTTATTTTTTAATATTGATGCACTGACAATAAAAAGGACATCACTTTTTTAGTTTTGGGACAACATATTACAAGAATCGACCAGTTGTTAACATTTACGTGGAAGTTTTTTTTTTGTTTTTTTTTTTAATTAATTTATATATTTATTTATTTATTCTTAGTGGTGAATCAGTGATTGCTTTCCTTTTGTGAGTTTAATTAATTGCATTTATTTATTTTATTTAATCCTTTATTACCAACTTGAAATTAATTGTATATTTTTGGAGCGCGTACAGAGAAATGCACTTCTTGTGTTGTTTTTTATAGCAGTCGTGGCTTGCACGGTGAATAGAATCGGCAACACCGATCTGTGAATGCGGTCCCTAGAAACAGCTTTTAAAAATAAACAACAAAAAAATTCAATATTATTATCCTCAACGGAAATTTTAAACACCAAGACTTGACATTATTTATTTATTTTATTAATTTATTCATCATTTAAATTTAAAATCGACACCTAAAACGTGACTATAGCGGGGGAAGAAGAGAAAGCCTTTTAGTTTAGAATATTTTTGAAAAGCGCATCTGTACGCCTTCGTGGATTTCGTTTCAACATTATATATTAGAACCGATTCTTTAGCTTAGTTTAAACAAAAAGAAAAAAAAAATTATTTTAAGAAAATGCTGCTTAAATATTTACTTATTTACTTTCTTTACTTTATTTAAAAACAAAAAGAGAGAATTCGCGATAAAGAGTTTGGTAAAAATTAAAAACGGCATCAACAAAGATTTCTAAGAGCGATTTCGCCTCCTTTTTTCTTCCTCTCTTCTTTTGATTTTCCTTAGTCAAAAGAGAAGGAAGACGAAAGATGACAGATGGAGAAGGAAGCTACATCGGTGATATTCCTCGCCAAATAAGGGTGTCTTTATTCTCATTTTTTTTTTTAAAATCTTAGTCTTCTTACGTTTGTTAACTCGTAATCCACACAATCGTTCACGTCGACTAATAAAGTGTGAACACTTTTTTATGCTTGTAAGTAAATTGCATTTGCCATTTTTAATTGTAAATTAAAGCGATGAAGGAAAGCAGAAATAAGTCCGTCTGAGTCCGCAATATTCTTCTTATTCGTTTGTCTTCTTGTAATAATCTTTTTTTAAAAGAAATCTGAAACAATTATGGCAAAATATTTTTTTTATCTGTGTACACATGCACTCGCTGTTGTTGTATGTAAAAATCATGTGATTTTTGTCCGTGTTTTTAGTAGTTTTAAGTAATTTGTTTTTCTTCGAAAATCAATACAAACTATATGTGTATTTTTATACGCGAAAGATTTAAATAAAATGTGTACACATTTGACTCCTTGAGTGAGTTAACGTTAAAACATGTGTTCAGTTACACATGATGTGTTCTGCTTCATCCTAAAAGTGATACGTGCACCAAAAACGAGGTTGCAAAAAAAAAAAACAAAAAAAAAACGAAACCAAAAAAACAAATAAAAACAAAAAGTAATTCAAGAAATTGGAGAATGAAGAAATTAAACTAACAATAAAGAAAAATATTTGAACTGTTATTATTATTATTATTATTATTATTATTATTATTATTATTAATAATAATAATAATAATAATAATAATAATAATAATAATAATAATAATAATAATAAATCTATCTATCTATCTATCTATCTATCTATCTATCTATCTATCTCTATTGTTACGGTAGAATCCACATCACTTGTAAAATTTAACGCCCTGGCGATATAGCAAAAGTGCTGGATATTTATGGAAATTTGTTGTCCCAATCTAAGGATGACCACCAGGTACATTTGAGGTAAAAATATGTAAAATGTGTGTGATCTTAGTTTTTTTTTATTTTTTATTTTTTACAAAAATGACAGGGAAAAATAGCATGAAGGCATTTCTGACATTAGGGCTCTGGTTGGGACAGGAAATAATAATAATAATAATAATAAAAATAATAATAATAATAATAATAAAAATAATAATAATAATAATAATAATAATCATCTCGGTCTGTTCATCTAGCTAGCTAGCTAGCTAGCTAGTTATCAAATGTATTGTAATATTTGTCATTGCACTCCCTTCGGTCAGGGTCTGAGCTCTAATCTGAAATGCAAAGAATGTGAATGCTGTTTTTCAAGGCAAACAAGTAACAATGCCTTCGAATATTTAAAAGAAACCGTTTTTCTCCACATTCACACATTTGTTTGCTTGTAAATATCAATTAATCTTGCCGATTGTTGCTCATTTCACTTTGTCTTTCTCTTTAGATAAGTTTAAACACAATGCCATATAATTATTTTATATATATATATATATATATATATATATATATATATATATATATATATATATATATTATTTATTTATTTATTTATTATAGGAGCTTAAAACAAAAACATAAATCGCTACACAACAGCAATCATGTTTCAACACTATAAATCTGTTTCCTCAGGTACCAGTAATTTACCTTCATCCAAGGAGACACATTTGCAGTGTCGAAACATGTTTGCCATTGTGTAGTGATTTTTAGCATGCTTTTGTTTTAAGCTCCTATAATAAATTTAGCTCTACTCTCTGTTGAGCCCACTTTTAAATTAAATGTTATGGACAGTGGAATTATGCTCCATTTGTTCTTATATTACCTGGATATATATATATATATATATATATATATATATATATATAAAGAAATATAGTCTTAAGGTGTGCTATATTTATGGAATAAAGTGCTCAATATATATATATATAAAACTAGGTAGCTATTTTTCTAGTACTGCTCCTTTGCCTTTTTATTATTCTGTGTTTCTATCTATCTATCTCAGGCTGTTCATCTCTCTGTCTATCTGTCTATCTACATGTCCCTCTGTCTGTCTGTCTACCTGTCTCAATCTGTACATCTCTCTCTCTCTCTCTCTCTCTTTTCTGTCTCTATCTAGCATTATTCTGTCTGTCAGTCTGTCAGTCTGTTCAGATTCTATCTCTATCCCATTTTGTTCATCTATCTCTCCCGCACTCCATCTATCTATCTATCTATCTATCTATCTATCTATCTATCTATCTATCTATCTATCTATCTTTGCTTCGCGTTCTCTCTCTTTTCCTTTTTATTTCACCTTCTCCCTCGGTTCATATAAGTGTTGCTATAACACTGGCAGCTAAAAATGTCTAACCTCAACAGTACGACAATGAACTCTAAAAAATGTTCTTTTCTTCATTTAAAGAAACCTGTCTATCTCTATTGCAAATAAAAAATACCACAGAAAATGAGACGCTAAAAAATAGATCACTAGAGTTTTTGCCATAATTTATTTGTGATAAATTAATTCCGGGAAAAGATTCGAAAATCAAACCAAATCAGTCGATTTGGACACTGAAAGAAACCTAGAAAGGGGGCCAAATTGCCTAATTTCTGAGTCTCCTTTTTAGCTATTAACTCATACAAAAAAGGCTCAATCTCCTAAGAGGATTGACTAGCTGCTAGTGATAAAGCATTCTATAACGAATTGCATTTTTTTTTTAAAATAAATATCTTTTACAGTACACTCACAGTCTTCTTACTCAACGATTGTAATAAGAAGCTTTTGTTTGTGATTGTATCTGTGTTGAAGATGCACGTGATTTTTTTTTCTTGTTCTTCTCTCGGTGCCGTTATTACCAATACCAGTTATTAAAATTGAAAGAAAACTTTGTACCTACAGTAAAGTCACACCTACATCTCCGGGGGCAGAGGGAACTACCGTTAGAGACCCTGCCAGAGAGCACAAATCTTTCTTTAAATAAGATTTTCCGAACATTCAGGCCGATAGATAAATATACTGCTTTTTTGTTTAGTTTACCAAATAAACGGAGCGCCTCCCTACTCAAATACAAATATCCACTAAAAAATAACATTTAAACTTTAAAGTGATACATATATACATACATATACGTGTGTGTGTGTGTGTAAGAAATGTCTATGTGTGTATGTCAAGTATACATAAAAAAGAATGTGTATGTGTGGATAGAGTTAAACAATATTGAATCTTATCAGTTCATAACCTTTTAAGGAGCACCAGATAATGTATTTTGTGGTGCACAAACTGATCGATCCTAAAAGGAAAACCTTTAATTCGAGAAATTGGGTCTTAAAACGTTCAATCAAGCCAATACTTTTTATTTTATGGTTTAAAAATAGTATTTAAAGTGAAATTTAATTTTTAAAATTATTCTTTTGAATTAGAATTAATTACCGTTTAACTATTTAAAAAATAATTAAATATTTAAAAACTAACCGGAAAAAATGTTAAATTCGTTTCAACCATGAATATCCATTAATTAGGCCTGATTTTGAAGAAATAACTGATTTTGATTCTTCATGGCTGTTGTAATTCCCAAATGCGATCATGTTAGAGAGGAGGGGACCACTGTGTGTTCAGTTCATTCACATAATCACATCATAATCTCGTAGATTTGATCACTTCAACGTGGTGTAAAATGGTTAGCAAGCTTGTCTTACGACTGAAATGTAAGTTCAGACCTTACTGGGTGCTCCGTATTTTCGGCCTTGTGCCACATCTAAGCTACACTTAGAAAATCACCACATATTCTCGTAAAGCCTTTTTTTTCTATTTTTCGACTAATTCAAAAAAAAAAAGTACCTTACCTAAAACAGAAAACTCAAAAAGCATAATAATACTTATTTTCCATTATTCATATTCAGTTGATATCTTTTTTTTTTTTAATCCGTAAACTATAATGATTCATAAGGGAGAGTTAAAGAAAATTCGAATGACCAGGCCGTAAATATGCATAAAGTAAAAAATTATGAAAGTTTTTTTTTTATTTTATTCAATGGCATGAAAAATGATTCGGTTTTCTAATTTGTAAAAAAATTATAAATTATATATATAATATTATATTTATGCATCATACTGCACACATTGTAACGAACCATCCTCATTACCTTCGTATTTCATTGGTGAGATGTAATTTCCACTCGAGCAGCTTCTTCTCACGAACCTCTGCTTTGTGGAACAGACTTCCAAGAAGATGCTTTCTCGACTATTACAATTTTAACCTCTTCAAGTCTAGGATCAACCGTTATCTACTCCATATATTCCCATTAAACTGTGCCCCTTACTCTGTAACCCTCTACCTCGAGTGGCTCTTGGGTCTTATACAGAAAAAACAAGTAGCTTTCTTGATTTCTGGAAACGAGGTCAAATAGAACAAACTAACTGCTTTACCATACTGAGATTCTTCTTTTAGTTTCAGTCTGGCGGAGGATCATAGCTGTTCACAACTTCCTATTCTTCGTAAGTCCAAACAATCGTTATCCTTTTAACATCCCTCCAAATACCTGTTCTGTTATCTATTTACACCATCCCGTTAGATAGGTTACTAGCTATTTCGTTCTATCCCTCCTGCTTTCAGGATGTCCCTCTAGGAGTGTTAAATTCTCCAAGCCTTATTTCTACGTTAGGTATCCCAGATATTTCAACTAACACTTTCTGATTCTCTATATAAGTGTCTTTTTTGTTTCCATTTTCCGTAAAACTCCCTTTTTATGTCTACAGTATTTTCAGCATTTTCTGTTGAACTACATGTTTGTTTCCTCAAATCTCCTTTTCATCTATAAGGAAATTGTCCAGCATTCACTGCCATATATAAAAGAATTGATACTACCTGTAGCGAATTGGGTTTCATTTGAAAGCTTCTTGAGGCTAAATTTTAAATTGACTATCTTCTTATTCGCAATCCAAGTCAGTTCAAAGTCGCAAAATTTAAATTGTAGAAGAGAAGTATTTTTAAAATGAATCCAGTCTTTTGTCAACATTGCCCACACCTGATGTTGTGTGTAAACGTGTGTATCACCACCCCACACGTACATTTGAATAAAAGGAGGGGGAAAATACTTTTATAGGCTTTTGCCGCAACCACCAAGACATATTTCTGACATTTTTTTAATCAATTCACCCCAAGCAAGACAATAATGCCCCCAAGACGAAAAGGGTTACAGAGAGTGAAAGAGAAAAAGAAGAGTTTAATGAGGAGAAAGGACAATAACAGAACAGGTCTCTATAAACTGTTAGAATAGAAGTGGTTGCATCTAGCTAGTTCAACAGTAAAACGGCGGGACCTAATTGCCAATCTAGTAGTATGTTTAAATTCATGTAATCGAGGCACTGTGGGGAGGGGCCTCATAACAGTTGCTATGAGAATATTTGTAGAAAAAAGAGAGGGAGGCTATGTCACGTCGGAGAGAAAGGTTAAGATCAATTATATTACAGACCTTTTGAATATTAAATGTTCACCTAATACAAAGGCCAAGAGCTAGTCAAGGTAGAAGGTTACTAAATGTGGCTGTTGCATGGACGGAGGAGGAAGGAAGGGTGAAGCAATTTCATGTTATGAGAATATGTATGATAGGTAACGGGTGACAGTAGACTTGAAGAAGTTATAGTGTTCGGGAACATCTGACAAGTGGACGGGGTGATTCTCAAAGGGTTCGTCTACAAAACTCTGGAGTCGGGATGCTAGAGGTAACATTAATCAGCTAAGTGACAAACTTTTACGTGTATGAATTCTGTATCGACTCTTTTATTGAGGAAACGAAGAGCCGAGTTCGAATTCCAGTCGAATACGTTACATTCACTTACGTGCTAATACCCTTGGGAAAGGTATGAATCCTCTTCTTCTCCCCCAGCTATGGGTAAATAGCAGGACAGACCAGGTTCTATAGCCTTGGATGGCATCTGGTCTACCACAGAAAGAAATGGCAACCTATTGAGGGAAAAAAATTTGGCTACAACTTGCGATACGCGAGATGTCTTTACCCTTTCCCAACTTATAACTCTCACTCCTCCACGGCATACACTAGTAATAATAGCCTGTCTAAGGTATAGTCGGTAACAGTCCTCCACAGCTTCCTATTTTGTTGCTCTCGTGAATACTTTCTTTATAACCCCAATTTTTCTTTGTAGTACTTGCGCTTTTATCCATTTACTCAAACAAATGTATCGTATAGGTCACTGACTGTTTTCCACTTGCATTTGATACATTGTGTGCGTGTTAAATTTTCCAAGCCTTCTTTCCTCAATACGTGTCTTCCAAATCTCAGCTGGACCTTTCCGATCGTTAGCAACAGTTTCTTTATTGTTCTTTTTTTTACTTCAACTTTCTTCCTTTCTCACAAACTTTGTTTATTGTATTCTCAACATTCTTACGCACATACGTCCTGGGTAAGACGATAAACTACGTCCGGCAGCAAGGCCTCTGATCAGGAAGTTTTAAGGAGCATGCAACCACCTCTTAATTGCTGGTGTTCCCAGGTCCATCCTGACCCGGGTGTTAGGGTCCCATCTATGGGTAAATAGTTAACCCCCAAACTAGGACCAAAATACTATGAAAGTGTAAATGTAGGATTTAATACCAGAAATACTTTGTAAAAAAATTATTACCAGCAATACATTAAAAAAAATATTGCCAGCTATACATTTTTGAAAAACAAATATTACCACCAAATGAAAATTTTTACCAGAAACAGATTTTTTGAAGGAAAAAATATGAGTAGAAATAGATTTTTTTGAGGAAAAATATTACAATGAAAATTTTGTCGGTATTAAATAACCCATTGGGGTTGATATGCCGTAAAACAAACCAAACCAAACCAATCTTACGTTCATACAACATCACACACTAACCTTGAGTGTCTCTTGGGCCTTATATTGGGTAACCATTATATCGGTCGCTTCGATTCATTTCGCTATTTGTAACGAAATTGTCCAGTGTTCTTTGCTAGAAATGGTATTCGACGTGACAGCAGCCAAAGTCTTTTCTTCGTTTTCAATGTTATTTTTCCATCTTTTAAGACTTGAGAAAAGCCGTTCACTAAGCGCGTTCCAATATTCGTGTCACACTTCCCATCGTTTCTTCCGACATTTGCTGTTAGGGAGGAAAAGGTCATTAAGTACATCTGGCTCGGGTAGATTACAAACTTTGGCTTGTAGCTTGAAAAAAAAAAAAAAGTCATCGATTAAAAAATAATATTTTCTCTTAAAATAGGTATTATTTTCTAATGAAATAAGTATTCGGTTGGTGCAAAAATAATATCGTTTTTTGACGTATTTTTTAACGTCAAAAAACGATATTATTTTTGCACCGACCTAATAATATTTTAATTTATTTAAAAATATTTCAATAAAATAAAAGTCGTGTTAAATTTATTTATAAAATAATAAGAAATATTTTAAATAGTTTCTTGATTACGGCCGAATCACGTTGAAACTCCGGTTACCGTACGATCACGTTCGTCAGTACCAAGATTGGTGATGACTTGGGAATACCATGTACTGTTAGCTTGGATGTGCAGGTGGTGAAATGGATAATGGCTTGGAATAGTTCATCGGAGAGCCGAGTTCCAATTCCAGTTGAGTTCGTGCAGGGCTGATGCAACAGCCTCGTGGCCTTCCCACCCAATCTATAATACGGAGCATCCTCTCTACTAAATCTCAATTTTCATAAGGTAGTATTCATATATATATTACAAATTTTATCATAACCTAATTATATACAATAATGTATCATATGCAATATAGGTGAACAATTCAACTAGAAAAATCAAAAATAAATAAAATGTGTCTAAATACAAATTAAAAACATGTTATAAGAAATCATTTCATCTTAAATAAATCAACAATGTTTTGCGGCCATTTTTAACATCAACTTGAGATTTTTCTTGCTAAAAAGTTAAATAATTTTAAGTTTTTAACACATTCAACATTATGGATAAGAAATAGTGAATTTTATTTAGTTTTTTTTTTTTTTTTTGAGAATTAGCAAAACAAATTTTTACAGATTTGGACAAAAAAAAAAAAAAAGAATAGAAAAGAAAAGAAAAGAACCACAGAATGACGTCAAAATCTGTGAAAATCTTTCATAATTTATAATGTATGTAGGTAGTAAAAACATGTTGATAAGATAGCGAGTGTCATAAAGCACAGCCCGAAGCCCTCAATCAGGCTGGTAGTCGGGGGTTCAAGATCGAGTAGTACGTACCGGCCTTGGGTTCGTTAAGCCGAAGCGCAAATAATCTTTGTTAAAATCTAAAATTATTTTCTGGCTTTAAATAACCTTCAAAGGGTTGATAAGCTGTAGAAAAACAATCAATCAATAAAATATTCCTTTATTTGCTATAAATTAAATCAAATAATTAAGCAAGTTTTAAACAAAAAGTAATTCACGCTTGGTTCCCAAATATGCACGCCATTTTCTAGGCACCACCAAAAGGTCCAAAATGGAGACTTTTTTTCCCCGAAATGAAAGCAAATAATTGAAAACCCCCATTTTTTTTTGGGGGGGGGGGGGCAAAATTTGTAAATTATCCGATTCAAACGAAATTTTCAGGACTTATTCAATAGCGAATGAATATTTTACTGAATAGGTTATTTTATTAAAAAAACAAACTTTGGGGAAATATTTAGGGTGGTATGTTTCATCATTTTGTCGATATCGAGTGTGTCCTTTTTAATTTGGAGGGATATTCGTCCATATTTTTTACGGTTATCTTACAGTTAGCAAATGTTTCTAGCCTTGAGTAGTAATCAGCCTAAGGGACGGTAAATAAATTCTTAATTTCAAACTTTGGAGTAGGCAACGGGGAACCATATTTCCCAAGAAGTCATAGCAATTAAAAAAAAAAAAAAACGGATAATAAAGAAAAATGTATTTAGAAAGCCACAAACTTCTACGTCCTAAATAGTTTTATTTTACGTAAGGGTACTTTTTTTAATTTTTAAATAGACAATAAAATAAATTATTATAAATATTTACTAATAATAAATATTAAATACTCTTTCAGTCTTTCATGACTAATATAACTTTTATTACAGTACAAAAATAGAATAAACATTATTTTTTCGCCGGCATTTTGCCAACGGACAAACCAAATGACTTTTTTTCCTAGCATCACATTAGCGTACTTAATGACTATTTCCTCTTACAATCTTAAAGTTCTGATGAAGAAGGTCGTCTTACGTACCATTGTTAGTTATATGTTCCATCTTTATTAAATACTTCATTATAGTGGCCTTGTGTCAGACCATGCTAAATCTAGTATATATCTACAAAAGTTCCCAAACTTTTTAGTTTCTCTATTTCATATCTTAGAATCTAAATATGAAAATTTAGATCCGACATTTTCTTTTTTTTTGGTTTTTGTCAATAAACGTAATAAAAATGCAAAAAGTTCTAAAGAAAGAAAAGAAAACTGTTTTTAATTTTTATGATTCCGAAATGAATCTATATTATTTTTGTGACTGTTTGTATGTGCGATCGTTGCACTTTTCTAGCCAGGATCAGAGTGTAAATCTGCCCAGCCTTTATGAGCTAGAATCATTTACTCCATTTGACCGACAAGCCTACATAATATTATTACATGGGTTGGAACTGGGGAACAAGAGATAGGAGAGAAAAAAAAAAAAAAAAAAAAAGAAAAAAAAAGGGGGTGAAAAAGGTAGGAAGGCTGGTTAAAAGATGCAAAGTCAAACAGATGAAATATATATTTCTATTACTGCAAATGCAAATATTATATTTAATGGGAACACGTGTTTGAATAGACGTCCCGTTTTTATTATTATTATGACCTACTAAAAAATAATGTGGCTACCGACAGTCTTTAAAAGAAAAAAAGTGATGTCACCTCAGATTTGTACCCACTTCTTTAGTAATTTATACTATTTACATTGTTCGGACAGTTATCCTCATCTTTGTTGTCATATTCACGACGTTTCGGTCGTTTTACGCTCCGGCCTTCTTAAGGATTGGAATTTCGAACAGAACCATTTATATCGTCCACCGGGGCAGATTATTCTAGTTCCACAACATCTTTCGGATATCTCAGTTCCCAGTTTCAATTATTTTCCTTTACTAACTCAACTCTCCAAGTGTTTTGTTCACCTCTGCTGTGGCCAGGTATTGAACTCTTTTCGTCCAAGTCACTGGATTACTTCAACCAACGCTTTTCCACCGGGCCATGTGTCCTTGAAAAACAGAAGCAAGCACGAAATTCTCTTTTTGCTTCAATAACCATGAAAAAACCCCAAAGACAACAACAATTTTCCTGTCGCTGCGCATTTCAACCAACCGAATCACAGTATTAATAACATCACATGCGTGGTTTTATCGTCTTCATGTAAGTGTCAACAAGAATGACGAAAGTCCAAGTTAAAATACATTTTTAAAATAGAATCACGTATTAATGGATTAACCAGGAATTTAGGCTTACTCAGAGAATATACTTTCCATAAACAGCCGTCTATAAACCCTACAAAGCCTAACCGTGACAAACTACTTGGCCAAAACTATCACATTTCTTACAGTAATACAACACATGGACCACCCCCGCAAAAAACAAAAACAAAAACAAAAAATAAATAAATAAAATAAAATAAAATAAACAAACAAACAAAACAAGAACAACAAAATTCTCTGGAAGAGAGAGTCCCACTTCATTGTTTAATTCTCATGTCGTTGATAAAGGGCACAATTGTGTCCGAAAATTCCGACTTTATAATCTTTCTCTTCGTGCTTAGGTTTAGTCAAAAGGCTTACAAATATAAAATAAATATCAACAGTCTTATTGACAATATTTTTATAATTTTTATTTCCCGAATTTCATTATTTCTATTAAATTTAGTTATAAGAAGGATACGTGGACTATCATTTGTTATCTATCTATCTATCTATCTTTCTATCTATCTATCTATCTATCTATCTATCTATCTATCTATACACGTATGTATGTATAGGGTTAGGTAAATGAAATAGCTAGATATTAGCAACCGTATACACGTGTGCTGGCATGCATACACTGGTAAGCAAATAAATAATCACCAAATTTAGCCAAGAGGTGTAGACATAATAGTGCTCAATGTAATTAGACAGATCTAAGAAAAATTTCTATATGCCGGAACAATTATATTGTTCTGTATTAATAAATCCATTGAGCTCTTTTTGTGGATCAGTTTTAACATTTTATATTATTAGGATCCACTTGGATTATATACTAACGGATTTGTTACAGAAAAATAGGAAAGAATACATTAGTTAAATAAATCGAAGTTCTTTAGTATTTTTGTTTTTATTTTTAAAAAAACAGTGCTCAATACAAAAGTAGAGTCTAAATTATAATTATTTTTAAAAAAATATGATTCCTTCGCTACATAAGAGTTCTCATGTTTCAAAAACAGGAGCCGAAAACTTCAATATAATTATTAAAATGAAATTGAATTAAAGTATCAAGCTTTGTTTCATCCTCAAGCGAAATTTTTATATAATTAATGACAAAGTGGAAAATATTTTTAGCGTGATGCGTTTCGTCTTTTTGGATTTGATCGGACTAAAGTAATGTTTAAGTTGATGTGACATAACACATACACACGAAGGAGAAGGATGCTGAAATGTTAAATTAATTTTTTTTAAGTTTAAAATTTCAGCATTCCCTCTTCTTCGTGCGCATCAACGTAAACATCACTTTAGTCCGATGAAATCTTAAAGGGCGAAACGTGTCGCATTAAATAAATTTTACACTTTGTCCTTAATTTTCCTAATATTGTTCCGGTATATAGAAATTTATATAGAAATTTATACATCGTTTTCTACCATATTAATGCTGTTTAAACGAATATATTAAAATTGCATATATATATATATATATATATATATAAACAACAGGAGAAGAAGAGGAAGGATAAAATAAATCCCCGTAAAGAGGTAAATCGTAAAACCAGGAACAATAAACAAGAAAATAAGAAAAAAAAGTTATACCGATTCCGATCCTCGCTCTTCGGGGCAAATCGTGGACAAACAAGTAAATTCTCTGCACAACGTTAAATAAATAAATAAAAAATAGAACGGGATATTTTTTCCTTTGCTCATTCTCTGGTTGCTCATAGCACCTTTGTCCTCGATTGGCTCCGAAGAACGAGTATAGAAAACCGGTCAACCTTATTATTATTATTATTATTATTTTAATTATTGTTGTTATTGTTTCGATCCACCTCTTGGGGGTGATTTATTTAATTATCTTTGCTCTTCTTCTCCCCTTTTTGTTTGTTTTTATATATACAATTTTAATATGTTCGTTTTATGGCATTAATAAATTTTATACCCCCCCCCTTAGAGGATTTATATATGTAAATATATAACATTTTCATTTACTTATATAAAGTCGTCTGAGGATCGCTTGAGCGTGAAACTCAAGTCACAATACGCGCCATCCTTTCATAGGATTTAACGTTGGTAGGCGTTTTTGCTTGATCTAGGCAATCTGGGCTTCGAGCATTTTACTGAGTAGGTAAGTGTCCTTTTAGGCCTTTCTTCTCTTTCTTTTTTCAGTTTTGTCAGTTTTATTTAAGACTATTTGGATAAGAGTTTTAGATTTTGTCAAGTTGTCAGTTGGTTCATATTATGAAATGGACATAGTCCGACAATTATTTTAAGACATTTTTATGTTTAACATTCTTTTTATAGAAATTTTTTATTTGATACGCCATGAGCAGACATGAATGTACGTGAGAGATTCATGGATGATTGAAGTTTAAAAGCAATAAATTCGACTTTGCTAACCGATCGATCCTCTGTGGCGAAATCGGTAAAAGCACGTCAGGCTATATGACAGTTCCGTATAGGATGCAGGCTCGAATCCTGTTGGAGGACGAATATTTTCTATGAAAATTTCTCGGACATTCAGGCCGGTAAATGTTATTTAATACTGTTTATTATAAACAGAGCATTTACTTAAATAATTGTATCTATAAAAAGAATGTTAAACATAAAAATGTCTTAATATATATAGATAGATAGATAGATAATATTAGTGATAAATATACACATATATGTGCAAAATACACAGGTGCATATACACACGTATATTTCTTGAATAAAAAATTCCGTGAGGATAGAATCCAGGTAGAACTCAATGTCCAGGACAGAGTAAGGATATAATAAAAAGGCTTAAACACTAGTGTTTAAGCCTTTTTATTATATGTGTGTGTGTGTGTGTGTGTGTGTGTGTGTGTGTGTGTGTGTGTGTGTGTGTGTGTGTGTGTGTGTGTGTGTGAATAATGACAATAGGAAAACTTATCTTTGGCGACGCGTTTAGTCCTCTGTTGGATATTTGCCTTAAAGTGTAAAAAAGTGCGGTGGATGTTCAACAACTGCTCTCAGGGGCTATTTTCATTGGTGCCCCAACTGCATGAATTTAAACGTGCTACCAGGTTGTCACACCTTTTACTGTCGAAACAGTTAAATGTAACCACCTCTTCTACACCAACTGCTTCTTCTCTCGCACTTCCTGACAGTGGAACTCCCTTCCTCTTACATGCTTCCCTGATAATTATAATCTTCAAAAATTTAAATGTAATGTCAATCGACATCTTCTGATGCTTTGATCTTGATCAACCTTTCTTCTCTTTTTCCTTTCCTCAAACATCCCTCTTTTCTCTTACTTTCACTCTCTGTAACCCCCTTGCGTGCTAATGGTACTCCCACCTTTCTTGGGGTGAAACGCTTAAAAAAAGAAAAAAAAAAAATGCACCCCACCAAAAAAAAAAAAAAAAAAAAAAAAAACAAACTTAAAAGCTGTGAATAAGATTACAGATTTCGAATTGAAAAATGAAGGTGAAGCAAAGCAGTTAAAAGATCAAAAATAAAATATTAACATCATTTGTCAATCCAAAATCTATCGAAGGCGAAATTGTAAAAGTCGTCGACCTTGATGGCTTTAGTTTCAGTTCTATTTAATTCTATTAATACCGGTATCATTATTGGCAATAACAAAATTATCGGCATTAATACTAGTACTGGAAAATTTATTATTATAACATCAATAGCCCTGACCCAGCATCTCAGCTTCAGTCACTTTCCCACCGCCATAATATGGCTTCCCTGTTTCTCTTATATAAGTATTTTTACGGAGATTGTTCTGATGAGCTTTCTTCGATGGTACTTTGATTTCACAAATTTAAATGCAGTGCTAGATTGGCAGTTAGGTCTCATAATTTCACTGTTGAAATTGCCAGTCCTACCCGTTATATGCCAATAGTTTCTTCTCGCTTGTAGAACGCTCTTCCGGCTTCCTACTTTCTTGTCAACTCCGATCTTTAAAAATTTAAACGCAATGTCAATCGCCATTTTTAGTATCGAGAAAATTATTAAAAAAAAATTGTTCGAAAAACATTTATTCGAATTGTAAATTGTCTCAATGAAAATTAATCGAAAGGACAATTATACTAAATGATAATTATTCGAAATACTTATGCTTGAAACACGTATGTGATCTTGCTTTGAAAGAGTCAATGCTGATTTACCTAATAATAACGCCCTTGGAGGATGTTGTAGGGCTTTTTTTTTGCAGCAAATGTCATCCCATCATCCCGCTTTTAAAAGAGAGCAGGATTTCTAAGAAATTCCTATTGCAAAATTAAAAGCAGGTTGCGAAAATATCAAGAGCGCCAAGAAATACCGCTACATAAATGGAAAACTTTTAAAAAATTACTGACATCTTTTAACGAGTGCTCTTCAGTTGTTGACTATTTACGTGCAGTGTCATATAACTTAAGGTTATAAAGATTTTTTCTTGCTAAATTGTTTTATTAACGATATGCGTATTTCGAAGAATTATCATTTGTGTATTTCCTCCTTTAATTTTTACATTTTTATTGCAATAAAGAATTTTGCATTTCTAATAATTACCATTTAGTATAATTGTCCTTTCGATTAATTTTCGTTCAAACAATTTACAATTCAAATTTTCGAACAATGTTCACATAATCTCATCTTCTGTCTTCTTGAATCCTGTTCTTTTATTGTCATCTCTCTTTCTTTCAGTCTAGGCGAGAACTTCTTTCTTAGTAGCTTTAATCGCTTGGGGTGAAAAATGATTACAAAAGAATAGAAAGGTCAAGGTAGGAAATATTTGCAAAATTTGTACCTATTTTTAGTAAATGGAAACTATTCCACGTTTGTCTGAGATTTATATAAAAAACATATACAGGCAACAAATATTGGAAGGGATAAGGGTGAAAATAAGAAAATACAGAGAGAAGGTAAGAAAAGAGTTGAAGCAAGAGCTAATAAACAATTTTAGGGGAATTTACGAAGATCGAACTAGTTTATATAAATCTGGTTCGCACCAATCGTGTTTCTCTAATATTATTTTAGACAGGAGACCTTCGATTTTATTAACGATACCATTCGACTTGGTAAACCTTGGTTTTCCAAAATCAACTGTTAATGTAACTAAGGCCTACTCGCAATCTGTTTGTCTGTCCATCTGGTAACCAGCTGTAAACACACATTCAATACAACATGGATTGTTTGTCTAAATGCAAAGCTGGGTTCAAACAAAATGACCAAGGGAAATTAGATCAAGTGGAACGGTTTCAAATCTTGTTTCTTGTATAGAGATAGCTGTCTTATTATTGAAAATGCTTCTTGTTGAGGCATGTATAAAGAAGGAGAGCTACACTTTGAAACTTTATCTATCTATCTATCTATCTATCTATCTATCTATCTATCTATCTATGTTCATTATCTCTCTCAATCTCTCTCTCTCTCTCTCTCTCTCTCTATATATATATATATATATATATATATATATATATATATACGTGAAAGTATTGAAAATATATCGGCTCGACCCACTTCCCAAAATCAGAACAAAAGTTGATCGGGTCAAGAAATTTTCAGCACCACCCCTATCTATCTATCTATCTATCTATCTATCTATCTATCTATTACAATCTGTTCTTATCTATCTATCTATCTATCTATCTATCTATCTATCTATCTATAGTCGGTTATTCTATTCCGAAAACTCCTATCTGCCAGGGCATTTAGCCCATCTCTGTTGCAAACACCCATGCTTATGTTTTGTTGAACACGCCCAGAGCCTACCTGTAGTTTATACTGCAACTATACAGAGACGGCCTTAGTCACAGATTCAAGGAGGGAGCGCCTAATCTGGCATGATCAACAGTTTAAACAAGTCTGTACGCTTACCCCCCCTATATTAAACTTATAGTATTTTCCACATTGTTACTTATCTGTTTAATTCTCGTTGTCGTATCTACATATCACCTGTAATAATTGTCACAAGGAATACATAGGTAAAACCTCCTGGAATTTAAATAAATGATTGTATGAACTCAAAAGTTATCTTTTACAAAAAAAAAAAAAAAAAGAAAGAAACTCACTGCGTTTGTTGCTCAACAACATGAGTCTAACGATAATTTTGATTTTAAAAAATGCTACTTTAATTAAATGAGAAAGCAATTTACTAAGACGGAAATGTATAGAAATTGCCTTAGTTACTAAGATCACCCGCAGTAAAATTTACGTCCAGCTTCTTATATTACAACTTTCTGGTCATGGCAAATGTTGAAATTTTATGTGTGTGTGTGTACTTATGTGTGTGTGTGTATATATATATATATATATATATATATATATATATATATATATATATATATATATAAGTCATCCTTATAAATAACTTTCATATTAATAAGAAATAATGTCGGATATATATATATATATATATATATATATATATATATATAAGTCTAGCAATTATTTTAATATATTTTCTGTTTATACATTATTTTTATGGATACAAATATTTAAGTAAAAATATAAAATATAAAAATAACTTATCAACAGAATATATATATATATATATATATATATATATATATATATATATATATATATAGATAAATAGATAGATAGATAGATAGATAGATAGATAGATAGATAGATAGATAGAAAGAAGCCAATTTCGAATTCCAGATAGTTTATTACATTGACTTACGTGCTAATACCCTTGGGAAAGTTCTGAATCCATCTCTTCTTCTCCAACTATTTTTAAATAGCAGGACAGACTTGGGTGGCGTACAATCTAGGAGAAGGACAAGTTTGAATTCAAAACCTACGGAGAGGCGTTTGGGGACCTTGTAGCATACTGTGCACCGCCTTTCTGTATTCGAGCCTTCCCCCAAAAAATGTGGTTGGCTTTGCACATGCCTTCACGGTTATAATCAAATGATGCGAGTAGTTTGGCTGTTGATTTTAAGAACTCAGCTTCTTGTCCCGCAATACATCGAAAACAGCGAGAGAGTCCAGTATATTTATAGATTTTTTTATTCGATATGGGTACACGGATAGTAGAACTTCCTAATTTTTTCCTATAATCAAATGATATGTGCGGGTAATATAGTTGTTGATCCTAAAAACTGAGCTGCTTGACCCTCATACGTCAAAAACGACAGGAGAGTCCAGTATGTATATATATATATATATATATATATATATATATATATATATATATATATATATATTATTACTATAAATGTTATTTTCGCTGGATGTATGTTATCCGACATGGATACACAGATCTTTACTTAGTAGGACTTCCCAATTTAAGCCGGTTGATATTAATTTCACTTTAAGCCAAAAAAAAAATAAAAATAAAAATAAAAAAAATAATGCAGCGATAACAAATGAAACACGTGTACCTACTAAAAATAAGGTTTATAATAATAGTAATAATTATGATAATATGTGCGTGTGTGTGTATTTAGGCAGTATATCATCATTCAAATATGTTTCATTGAATTACATCTACTTATTTTTATATTGATGGTTTCCAATTGTTTAATCAGTTTCTTGAT
>OZ010603.1:91238558-91311058 GCA_963932145.1 Acanthosepion lycidas | reverse complement strand
CCATTATTATGCAAGCAACAAAAAGATGAGGAAAATTAGTTTAAAATGTGTAGAACAATGGAAGCCAGACAACAACATTGCTACGACTATTACTACTGGTAATAGTCAGCAATACAGCAAGGAATAAAGTCGGGAGGAAAAATACAATAAAAAAAGAAAGAATCGGAATAGGAAGATATTTATAGTCACTAATGTGTAAATATGTGTCATATGACTTAATAACTCCCGAAGTAAGACATGCAAGTCTTGCTCGAAGCTATTTCTTTGTTCTGATTTCCATCCGTTGAATTTTTAAAGCCAAATCAGGCTTTAAAAATTACACTGAGAGAAATCAGCTGAAAAACGGAATGATATAAAGCAACAAGATTAAGAATTCAATTAAAAAACAAAAAAAAAACCAAAAAAAAAAAACCAATAAAGATAAAGAAGTGGTTTTCCGGCACCTTTCTCTAGAATAGTATAAGATTAACTATTTATTATATTATTAATATTATAATATTATTTATTATAAGTTATATAACTATTAATTATTTTAGAAATCAAAAGAAAATGGTTGAATCCGTCAACACAGCAATAAAAACAATATCTCCACACGTGACGTAATTTTCAGTTAACAGTATGAAAATAGCGTTCTCTAAATTCTTCCAGTTGCTAAGGACATTTTGTTTTGTTATTATTAGTTACTTTGTTTAATAAATCCATTTCGTTTTTGCCTTGAAATGTCCACATTGGACGAAACGCGTCGGCTACCATTACAGTTTTCCTATTGTCTTTTACATTTATAAATTAACTATTTTGCCAGATCGACAGAGGTCACTTAATGATAATCCAATAATATACCCCTAACCCACCTATATACATCACAAATTTTATTAGGTGTTAACCCTGCAGATATCTTGGTGACGTATAGGGTCACAACTCCACGACGCTACATTCCTTCCCGGTCTTTTGAACAGTCGTAGAGGTTTATCTCTTGTTTCCTGTTTAGGATTTAGTTTCCGGTTCCTTCTAAAGTCTTCCTGTTCTCTTTCACTCCTTGGTGCTTAGTGGCATTATCACCTTTCTTGGGGTGGATTGATTATTGAAAAATATTACTGCTGTGGTTCCCGTAACAAAGAGTTTATTTTTACGAGGTGGACTTGCTAGGCCCACACACAACCGGTTTTGAAATCATATTTGCCTTTCTTCTAGACTGTTTACCAACCAAAGTTATAGAACCCTGTATTCCCTGCTTTACCCTTAACAGGAGGGAGAAGAGATGGTTTCATACCTTCATCCAAAACTGAACGCAATAACCTCGTATGGAATTTGAATGCGTCACCCCAGCCCTATTTTTTGCGCTGATAACTGCTACAATTAAGCGCACATTCATAACGCATTAAAGCTGTTGGAATCTTAAATTAAACAAATATTTCTTCTCGTCTTCATTGCTATATTCACAGCGTTTCGGACGTTGTACGGACCAGCCTTCTTCAGATGACTGGAATTTCGAACCGAACCCTTTACTTCGTCCACGGGGTAGTTCCACGTGCCATTCCTCTTCCGGATGTCACAGTTATTTCCTTTTAATTAAACTCTCCAAGTTTTTTTGGTTCACCACTGCTGTAGTCCGGAGGACGAAATAAAGTGTTCGATTCGAAATTCTAATCACCTGAAGAATGCCGGAGCGTACAACGGCCGAAATGTTGTGAATATGGCAATGAAGATGAGGATAACAGTCCGAAAAATATAAATAATGTAAATAATCATAATACCTCACATCAGAGATATAGACAAATGTTTCTCATACTAAATCTTTGTTGAACGTTTCAATAATGGTAATGGTAATATCAGCCGTTTCCCTATAAGGAAACATTAGACATTTATTGACCGAGCAGCTGTTGACGGTTGAAATTTATAAAATCTTTCTCTTAAAAAAATTTTTTGGACAATAGATTTCTCATGTCCAGTATCTGTTATCGCTCTTTCCAGTACTAATAGGGTTGGCTTCCTTCTAAACCTTTTGCTTAGTGCGTAATTTTAGTATATTTTTCATTATTTTCTCTTCGAGTTACATGTGATATCCGTTTTAGCTGTTGCTAGTCCCCGTGTGATGTGTTTTCTGTTATTTGGTAAAGTTCTTTGTGATTCTGTGGCACCAGTCTACAAGGTTCGAAGAAATGGGGTACTCACTCAGTCCATAATTTACCCCTATCTAACATACCCTTAATGAGAACTGAATGACACATCGCCTTTTAAGAGCGCAGTATTACGTGATTTGGGGATCGGATAAGGTATATGCGGTCTGATGGTAGGAGTATTTTTCAGCGCTGCCGATTGTGACACAAGGTCGAAGTTTAAAATAGGTTTAACAGCAGTACCGTGGAGAAATTGCCCAAGCTCTCAGCACTTCCCCATTTGGGGACACCTCAAGCGGCGGGCAATAAACCCAGCCTCCTCCCGAAGGAGAGGTACTGCTTGGGTAGAAAGACCCCTGGGGCTTGGGATTAATGTTTTTTCAAACTTCCCCGACAGCGGGTAGGTATATTATATTAGCATTACCTGTGAAAATTTCACGGTTTTCCTTATTTAATTTCCTGATGAATCATAATTTTTATTTTATTGATTAAATAAGCTGTTTGCGTGTTCGACGACTACAAAATACCCATTGAAATTCTCCTATTGTTTCGTTAAATATTTAAATTTAATAACTTAAGTATGAGTGAAGCTCATTATTAAGTAAGAGGGTACAAATGAAAAAAAAAATGACATGGTTTTCAATTCCAATGAAGCAAAGGTTAAACATATGAGAGCGTTCTCATCTCTGTCTTATGATGGTGATTTTCGGCGTGTAGCATAGATGTGGCACAATGCCAAAATCATGGGGTACCCAATGAGGATCGAACTCACTTCTCAGTCATAATTGTTCTTAGAGAGACAAGCTTGCTAACCATTGCACAAAGTCGAGGTGACCTTTCCTTTCTTATGGTGTATGCTTTCTTTTTCTCACTAAAATCAGCGTCATTATTATAGTGATTTTCCAAGCGTAGCTTAGATGTGACACAAGGCCGAAAATAGGGAGCTCCCAGTGAGGATCGAACTTACTACTCAGTCGTAATTGTTCTAGCGAGACAAGCTTGCTAGCTATTGCACAACGTCGAAGTGGCCTTTCCTTTCTTATGGTGTATGTTTTCTTTTTCTCACTAAAATCAGCGTCATTAATATATCTTTTTCCGTCTTTTCTCGCAATCAAAAGGGCATGGTCTATTATTTATCTGAGGCAATGACAGGGAGCCCTGCACGAGCTAAGACACCAACAAACAGGATTATAATACGACACCCATCATAATTCCAGAGCAGTTCAACTCTACGATGGGCTGAACAGTTGTTAAGAATAAATATTTCACGAGCTTCCAGTAGATTTACTGCTTGTGGTTTTGTACAGTTTAAAAGCGACACTAAAGCAATATTTACCGGATTTTAGAGGCATTTTTCTATGAAAATGTTAATTAGCTCGTGTTTCGAGTAGTACGATTCGGAGAGAAGTCAAAATTGAAATGTAAGTGAAATTTAAAGAAAAGGAGAATGGGACATTCGTCGAACAAGTCAACTGTGTTTTTTCACAGAATAAAAACGGAAAACACTTCATGTTGGTTTGAACTCTTCGTCTGAACCGAATTGGTGACAATCTTAGAAGGAATAAAAGAAAAAAAAAAAAGAAGAAAACTATGGAATTTGTTAACCATTTTTGCTAGCGCTCAGTTATTTGTATAATAAATCACCGATATTAAGTTATTAATTGGACCTAATGAATTTTGATACAGGACCGGTGCAACACTATCCCCGACCGTGGCGTTCAAGACTGACTGGGGACCCCGTCAGTGCTTTGTGACCTTCTCTATCTTATCAACCTTTTTTTTTTTTCTACCTACATATTTATACATTACAAATTAAACTAAGTATAACTGATTATTAAAAAGATGAAAAATCTCCGCGGATTTTATCATCATTCTATGGCGTTTTTTTGTTTCGTCTAAATGCGTGAATTTGTTTAAAAAAAAAAACACTAAATATTAGGTTGGTGCAAAAATAATGACGTAATAATGTCGTTTTTTGACGTTAAAAAATACGTCAAAAAACGACATTATTACGTCATTATTTTTGCACCAACCTAATAAAATTCACTATTTTTTAATCCATAATGCTGAATGTGTTAAAATTATTCAAGTTTTTAAAAAGAAAAAAAAATCTCAAGTTGATGTTAAAAATTGCCGCAAAACATTGTTGATTTTTAAGATGAAATGATCTATTATGACGTCCTTAACAAATTAAAGACGTCATAATAGATCATTTCATTTAGACACATCGTATTTAATTCGATTTTTCTACTTGAATTGTTCACCTATATAGCATATGATACTTTATTGTATATAATTACGTTATAATAAAATTTGTATTTTATATCAATACTACCTTATGAAAAGATGAGATGTAGTAGAGTGGGGGTCGTATCATAGATTCGGGGATTATTATAGATCCAGGGGCATTATAGATTCGGAGGGGCACGGGACCTTTACACCGACCCTGTTCTGATACACAACAAAGTTGTTGCTGCTTAGGTTAAGAATAAGATTAAGGGCTTATGAGACATTTTTATTTTCTATCTATGGTAATAGTAATGGTAATATTAACCGTTTCCCTACAAGGAAATATTTGGCATTCACTGACCGAGCAGACAGTACTGCCAATTTATAAAATCTTTCTCTTAAAACAATTTTTCAGGAAAATAAGTTTCTCAAATCCAGTAGCTGTTATCGCTCTTTCCAGTATTGATGGGGGATATCACCATCTTGGATTGGACTCATTATTTTCTTTTCAAGTGCCATGTGCTATCCATTTTAGTTGTTGCTGCTGTTGGTAGTCCTCAAGCGATGTGGTTTCTGTTATTTGGTACAGTTCTTTGTTTGTGATTCTGTAGCGCCAGTCCACGATGTTCAAAGAAGAAAGATCTTTACCATGACCCACAGTCATCAATTGCTCAAAACCTTTTTTTAAACCATCGATTTTAGAAAGTGATTGTATACAGCTAACAGTTTAGATATTTATGAACGGGTTTGCCACCTTGTATGGCATCCATATGAGGCTATTTAAGAACAAAACTTGAGTTTTTAGGTTAATATTTTGGCTTTGTAGAAACTGGAGGTTTTGGGCGAAACTACTCTTAGCATAGACTATGTCCAATTTTCCTTTCCCCCTGTACTACATTTGTTATAACTGATCTATACGCCGAATTATCTGAAGTATTTAGTGATTACTAATGTTACATCCTGAATTTTTATGATGGACTTAGAGTAGGCGCCATCACTGCTTTCATTCCAATTCCACCTCATAGTTTCTGAGGGAGAACACTTTGTCCTTGACACAAAAGGGTTGTACACACAAAAAAACAGAATTGAACCTTTGATTCCAAAGTAATACTTCTAAAATTCCAGATACTCACGAGGAAAATGCCATCTCAAGAGATACCAACAAAGTGGGCGGAGAAGGAAGAGGAAATCTCAAACCGTGGGAAAATGTAATAAAAATAGGAAACGGCAACAAGTACACAGATATTCCACCCACGATTGAATTCGAGAGCATTTTACTAGTCTCTCCGTTAATTCTGGAATATTTTGTGAAGGGAGGGGGGTGCGCCGGAGAGAAATATTTTCACTGTAATTGATAGTGCACCGTAAGTAGTAATAAGTTATATTGATACCTGTTCTGCTGAGACGAGAAGATCTCCTTGATCTTCTAAAATAATCAGAATTCAAATCACTAAACATTGGTTAACGAAACTTGTCAGACACTTGACACTTGATTTTCCCACTTTTCAATCTGCTGACACCCGTTTGATTTACCTTTCACGTTAAATTGTTTTAATGAAAACTGTTTTAATGAAAACTGTTTTAATGAAAACTGTTTTAATGAAAACTGTTTTAATGAAAACTGTTTTTTGTGTCTTTTGTTAATTTATTCTATTTTTAGCAATTTATTAAATAAACAAAGAGCTTGGCTTTCGTAGTCAAATAGTTTATTCGTTGTCACTGTCAGACAAATTGACCAAAATGGAGAATGTACAGGGTGGTCTGAAAGTCTAATCACTCTCTACCTCTCTTCCAAACTGTAGGAGCTCGTATCAGCCATGTGAAATAGAAAATTACGGGTGACAAGACTTTCTGACCATCCTGTAGATTATTGTTTTTGACTAGTATTTCTTTCATCTTAATTCTATTGTAGCTCCTCAAATCGATAGTATACGGCTATTAGCAAACAAATTGTAATATTATCTTGAATTTTTATTAAATGAAGTATTGTCAGCCATTACCAGTTTTTGACTAGTATTTTAAATGAATATTTTTCCTGGAAGGGGATGGGGGAAAAGAGAACGTTTCCTCTCTTATCACAAACATTAACAATGGCACATACAAAAATAAAACTCGTAACCACTACGTAAAATATAAAATGAACAAATATTTATTACGAAGCATATCAAATTACAATATTTTACAAGATGGGCTTGCACAAAAATTACGTTTGATTCGACTTCTGTGAGCAGGTAACATATCGAGAAATATATAAATGATCTAAAAAGTCAAAAAACATTTTGAGAAGTTAATTCAAACTTTGAATAAGGCAGATCTTTTAAAAAGAAAGATGCACCCACCTAATCGTAAGAAAAAAAATATCACAGAACGAAAATAGTTTTGGCAGCTTCAAACCACTGGTGTCACGGGGATTTTTTGCAGTTTATGTTTTATAGAATACAGTTCTATTAACAGGTTTTAAGTATGCTTCTCAGGTAGCAGCCAAAAGTTTTCTTTCCTTTCTGGATCCTTATTATTCTGCATTCAGGATTCAATTTTTGTCACTTCATCTTATTCTTCTCTCTTGGTCGGTTCTTCTTTGACAGTTTCATTTCCTTCTTCCTTGAACATCTGAATACCTTAGGCTTCTTCCTTGAACATCTGAATACATTTTTCCTTGAACATCTGAATACCTTCTGAAGCTTATCTGTTTGGCCCTTCTCTTTATATAAGAAGTGAAGAGGCTCCAAATAAACCTTAAAACTCCACATTTACGTGGGCTCACCTCCACGCATTTGATTTGATAATAAATAGAAATTGTATATTTTTTGAATATATAAAACGAATTTGAAACAATCCTCATTGACCGAAATTGTTCATTAACAATCTAAAAATAGTAAGTTTTATAAACAAAAATGTAATAATTTTTCACAAGCATCTTTCTTTAAAATAAACTACCTAAAAATTATGTGTCTAAAGACAATCCTAGACGATTACAATATTTATCTATTTGTTTACTTACACTCTTTTTTTTATCATTATTTTTAATTATTTTGTATTAATATTAAACCAATAAAATTTTTGATCATTTCTTTCTGTTTGATTTTTAATCGCTTTTCATGTGTAGCTCCTCAGACCAATCTACAGCCATTAGTAAACAAATTGTAATTCTTGAAGCATTGTCAACCATTATTTAGTTGCTATTAGTAATTATTTTATCACTTTAGTTTTCATCAGAATTATTCTATCTATCTATCTATCTATCTATCTATCTATCTATCTATCTATCTATCTATCTATCTATCTATCTCATACTGTTCCTCTGGTCATCTAAGTCTTAGTATGTTCATCTCGTTCTCTCTTCTCAGCCTGTTCATATATCTCTCTCTCTATCTATGATCTATGATCTTAATTTCTCTATCTATTAATCATGGTCTATTTTTCTATCTAATTTTTAATCATATCAGTCTCTTCTTATTTATTTAGTATTTGCAAGTAAAATACCTTCCTAGTATTCTTTTTACTACTGTCGTTTTCATACTACTACTACAAACAGAACTACTGCTTCTGCTACTACTACTACTACTACTACTACTACTAATGCTGCTACTTAAGAAAAAAACTATCCACGATACAAGCTGGCGTGTGCTGTACGAAGGATTGGCACGTGTGTCACGCGTGCCCACCGCCTCCAATCTCTTTGCCTTGTCTGTTCTCGATAAAATTCAAAAGCACACATACGAACTGACATTTCAGTTGAACTTAAACACAGCAACGAATGCATTAGTGCCGTTGCTCTTCTGGGTAAAAAGGAAGCAAACAGCTGATAGAATCTTTTTGCTTCGCGTTATTCAGAAAGTATGACTTGTCTTTTAGTTTGTGCCACGTGAAAAAGAAAAAATCTACAGTACTTGCATTACCAATTTGGTCTGTATTGCATACAGGTTAACGAACGGCTTCATTAAGTTAAAAAACATAAAAATAATATAAAAAAATAATATAACAACCAATATATTAGGTTGGTGCAAAAATAATATCGTTTTTTGACGTATTTTTTAACGTCAAAAAACGATATTTTTGCACCAACTTAATAAATGAAATTAAAAAAATGTTATATTTTTTTTAAATCACTGATTTAGTGCAGTTTAAAACCCTGATGATTCTAACTACCTAGAATTTAGTTTTTGCTGTAATCTTGACGCTCGCTTGATAGACAAACTCATGCATACACACACATGATAGAGAAGATAGATAGATAGATAGATAGATAGATAGATAGATAGATAGATAGATAGCTACAGACAAGTCAGTCAGACAGACAGATTGATTGATAGATAAATATTAAATATAGATGGATAGATAGACAAGACAGTATAAACAGATACGAAAATATTGAAATAGATAGATAGATAGATAGATAGATAGATAGATAGATAGATAGATAGATAGATGGACAAACTCACGGCACACACATACACACAGATATATAAACTCACGCATACACACTCATATAGACAAACACGCACACATGCACCCAAAATATATATTTATCTGTTTAAACGTTATATTTAAATACTCATATTTGAGTAGATGCTCTGATTTTATTTATTTATTAAACAGTATATTTATTTATTTACATCTACCGGCCTTAAATCTTGTTGGAAAAATATGCGCCCTCAGATAGATAGATAGATAATGACCAGAGTGAGATGAAGATCATTGTCGGTCAAAAAACATAATGCAGGTTCTACTTTTATTATAATATATTTGTCAGAATTACTACTCGTTTTTATTATTACTTTGTTAAGATTTAAAACCCTATATAGCGTCTAGAAGTCCAAGGGAATAATTTTCTCTATTTCTTACCCATAATCCTCGCTCAAAATGGCTGCCCTTCTGAACTCACGTAGGAACCAAATAGCTGTCAAAACATTTCCATATTTTGGAAGGAGAACATTATGAAAACATTCACTTGATCTTACTGAATGCTTATAGAAAAGTTTCATCTGATGTAAGCACAATAAAGAGATGAGTCAATATAGTCAATATGATAATGTTAGAGAGGAAGGAGAAACTAAACTTAATGACAGACCCGCAATAGAATATCAGTGGATATTGTGAATGTAGAGTAAGCCAAACAAGCTGATGCTCTCACTGCAACTGACAGAAGAATTACTTTGCTGTTTTTAATTATTATTTCACCCCAAGGAGGCGATAAAGCCACTAAGATTCAAGAGGTTAGTGAGAAAAGGTTACTGACGAGAAGGGGTAATAAAACGAGTTTAAGGAGATAAAAGATAACGATTGACGTTGTATTTAAATTTTTGAAGATTCTATTTGGCGGGAAAGAACAAAAATAATTTTAGGGACATAGAATGTCAGAACACCAGTTAGAGAATATAAAACAGGGAATGAATAGGCTAAAAATGTTAATATATTTTAGGCGTATGCAAAACTAGATAGCCAAATAATAGAAATTTCGCCAGTGACAAACACAGGGTCATATATGCATGCAGGAGGAGAGAAACATGAGAAGGGAGTAGGACTTTTACTAGACCAGTGGCTCCCAAATGGTGGGCGCGCCTCATAAGTGCAAATAAAGATAACAGGTGAGGCGGAATGATTGAAAGACAAACAAAGATTTAGAAACAGCTTCAAAAAATTATATGCAAAAAAGCACTTAAAGTCGTCTACTGATATTTACCTACAGTGGAGTAATGGATAGTGGCTCAGATTGAGGAATCGGAGAGCCGAGTTCGAATTCCAGTCAAAACCATTACATTCACTTACGTGCTAATACCCTTGGGAAAGGTATGAACCCTCTTCTTCTCGCACCAGTTATGAGTAAATATCCAGACAGACCGGGTTCTATAGCCTTGGATGGCAACTGGTCTACCGCAGAAAAAAATGGCAACTTACCGCGGGAAAAAATCTGCCTCGTCAGTCATGTATTGAAATACACACACACACATATATATACATATACGTTTTTTGTGTGTAACAATTGAGCGGCCGTGTGCAAAACTTTGACATGAGACGCACGGAAGTCAAGACTCTATTCACGTCCACACGCAAAAAGCTACCGCGCTGAAAATTACAATGATAGCGCCCCAAACAACAGGGACACAGTTCACAGTAAGAACTAAATTCTAACTATCTCTTGCATCCCCCGTTACTACTAAGAAGCACGCACATGCGTACTGACGCTTTCACACAAACGATGATCCACCCGCCCAAATTCAAATCATATTTGTTTTTGAAAAGAAAAAAGAAACATGTAACAGCATTTCACTGTTTCGCACATACGTACATAAATTATATTTATTTATTTATTCCTAATGACCCTAAAAAAGAAAGAAAATACAGTTAAATTCATAAAACAAATATTCAACATGAGTAATGTTGCATTTAACTCAGGTTTGTCTCTCATAATTTGTATTTAACTAAAGTACATTTTTTTCTTTTCAAAAACAAATATATCTTGAATTTGGGTGGGTGGGTCATCGTTATTTTACACACTTCCCCTCAATTGTTACACAGAAAAAAACTCTACTTGGATAAAACAAAAATTACTTACAATAATACATATTACTTATAATAAATACATTCCTTCTTGCCGTCAATTTTGACGGCACGGGTACAGTAGTTTATATACAGAAGAAAATTATAAGAAAACAAGAAAAATTAAATAAAAAATTTAACCGCAGTAACTTGTGAGTCGTTTTTAATGAAACTTACGTATATATATATATATATATATATATATATATATATATATATATATATATATATATATATTATAATAATATTTTTTGTTTAAAAATATGATTCCTTCGGCGAATATAATATAAGCTCTACTTCTGTATGGAGCACTGTCTTCTTAAAAATAAAAACAAAAATACTAAGGAACCCCGGATTATGCACCCAACGTGTTCTTTTCTATTTTCTGCATACCTGCACAAGGATACATATATATATATATATATATATATATATATATATATATATATATATATACAATTTCTCATGTGATCTGATAATTTTTTTCTTTTCGGTGGATAAATTATATCAAAACTGTCCAATTGTTCTTTTTTTCCCGAGCGCTTTCGGCAGTACATTTAGCCATTTTCAAGGTTGGGATACATTAACTGCTAACAAGAAATAGATTGTTGTATGTATGTATTTATATAATGTTTATATTTTCAAAACACGGTCAAGATATTGTGTCCATGTTCATAGTTGATATTATTGAGTGTTGTTTGTTTTTGCTTTTATTAATAAGGCTTCCATTATTTTTATCCTTTTTTCTTTTTTTGCATGTAGATGATGCTATTATATTTGTGTTGTCATCAAGTATGTTACGAATAGTGTCCGGTAGGTCTCCATGAGTATTTAAATGAGATCTAATTGAGCTATGGTCAGAAAGGTGTAGAGTGGGTCTTCGTGTCAAACATGTAATTTGGCCTATGCAATTTTTTACGAATTTTGATTGATCAGGAATACACTTCCTTAATGGACATTTAGATTCGTAAATAATATTTGTCCTATTTAATTTTTGTTCTATTTTGTCTGTCTTATTCAATGAAATGTGCATATAAGAAGGACTGTTGCCTAAATACACACACACACACACACACACACACACACACACACACACACACACACACACATACATATATATATATATATATGAATGTGTGCATGTATGTGCATATAAATATATTGTTTACATTTTTGCTATATTATGCCCAGCTGTCCACTCCTGACTTGCCTGTCTTGATAGTGTCCAAAAGCTTTGTGGGTGAATTATTTTCTACCCTACCAACCCCTTTCTAACAGACGAAACGTCGCAATCCTCTCGCTACTCTGTCGTTATTTCTATGGCACGTGTTCTGAAGAGCTATATTCTTTAATCCCACCACTCCTGAATCTTACAATTTGGACCCGCCCTGCTTCATACACAAGGATGAATCACCCCCATTCCCTTCGTATTCCTATTAGTAAGACGTAAGTTCCATTCGGACAGCTGTTCAACAACTGCTGCTTTGTGGAACAGTTTCCCAGCAGAATGTTTTCCCTAATCACTAAAATCTTGATTTCTTCAAGTCTAGGTTTAACTGTTACCTTTCCTGCATAACTTCACGAACTTCAATTCTTGCCTTTTCTTACGCTCATACAAAACTACACAGTAATCCTCTACCATGAGTGTCTCTTGGGCCTTGTATTAAATGAACATTATTATAAAAAATATAATTAATTATTAGGAAACTTCTAAATCTGTTTTCGAGATATGACATTCAGTCAGTGATGCACCATCGTTCGATACATGACTAACGAAGCAGATTTTTTCCCGCAGTAGTTTACCATTTCTTTCTGCAGTAGACCAGTTACCATCCAAGGATATAGAACCTCGTCTGTCCTGCTATTTACTCATAGCTGCTTAGAGAAGAAGAATCATACTTTTCCCAAGGGTATTAGCACGTAAATGAATGTAATGGATTCAACTGGAATTCGAACTCGGCCCGCCGATTCCTCAGTCTGCTATCCATTACTCCACCGTACCTGATATAAGAGTCCCAAAACTGATTTTCTCATAAGTTTCTTGGTCCTATTTATTTGCCTCTTCGCGAGGAAAAGTACAACAGATAATGTTAAGTTTAATGTGGCCGTCTCTACACACATGTGAATAAAGAGCAAAAATTACCCCAGTCCCAACGGCATTTGCTACAGGCATTAGAGCGTAAATTTCACCCTGCTCTATTCATATAACGGGGAAGTGTTACCTGGGGACCAGGTATGCTTTTTTTTTTTACGTCAGGTCTTGCCCGAGGAAGAAACACGACCGATTCTTGGAAGCAGAAGTCCGTAAACTATAGCATTCTAGAATATTTTATTCAACCTATAACAAGTTTTAATATTGAAATTGTTGACCTATTTCTCTCATCTGTAGTTAATTGACAATTTTCTATTTTTCCAGAGCATTTGCTAATATCTACATTACTGACATTCATACTAATATCTTCATCTTGTTTGCCGCTAAATAAAGAAATAAAGAAATAATGAAGCATTGTTCAACAGTATTGCCAAGTATATACATTTAATTTTTCTGTTTAGTTCTCAGTTTAAGCAAAAATTTGATGAAATAAAACTTTCGCTGTAGCACTGTGGAAGATAATTTTTTTCTTTGGACCGCGAAAGTGTATAAAATGTGCGATGTTCTTGTTCTGAAGAGGTTAGAGATTGCCATTTTAAAGAAACATAGGCAATACATTTTATTTTACTATATAAAGTGTAATTTGCCAAGTACTCGAATTTGTTTAAACCCAACTACTTAGAAAGCAACAACAAACATCTCATTTTTAATTTTATGGTTTAGTTAAAAGTCATTCAGTGAATTCTTTGCATATTTTCCCCAGAATTTCCAGGGGTTAATAGGCGCGAAAAAGCAAACGAAATAGTTTGGCCAGGTGTGTATTTCGAATTCTTGTAAAGTTGGAACAACGATAGTGAAGACGGATTTGCCTTTCCCTTCTTGCTAACAAAAAAAAAACTACTTCCAAATCTGTAAAAGTTGTATAATGGTTGGTTATCTTCAAGGCGTAGGTCTGCGAATACTAAATTCTTCATAGTTGGTAGGCTGACGTTCACTTCCTTAGTTCTCCCTACCTCACGATAGGTGATTAATTCCTTGAAGTATTTCTACTTCTTTAAAACAAACAAAAAAAGTATGTAAAAATACACCAACTGGGTAGCTATTTCACTACAGGCAGATAAGTTACTGCCTCCCATTCAAGCCACTTATTTTTGGTACGTAAAAGGTGGGTAAGTGAGAAAAGGAAACCATAGATAGGAACGGCGACTACCCTACCTATTAAGGTAAGTAAAATAGATAGGTAGGTACTCGGTCGATTGTGCTTGTAAATAGGTAAGCAATTTAGTGTTGTCTCAGTGCGGACGTTCTTCTTAGCTTCATACGCCTTGCAAACAAAACAATGTTTAAGAATTGCAGGTGATTTTCGTAGGCTAGAACTCGTACATTATTTACATTATTCGGACTATTGTCCTCGTCTTTGTTGCCATATTTATCACAACGTTTCGGCCGTTTTACGCTCCGGACTTCTTCAGGTGGTTGGAATGTTGAACTGAACCCTTTATTTCGCTCGCTGGAGTAGACAGTTCTAGTTTCGCGTGCCATGTCTGATGGACGTCAGTTATCAGTTATCTCCTGTCAATTCCCCGCTCCAAGTTCTACACTGCCTTAACCAGGTATTGAACTCACAACTCTTTGGGTCCTGTCACTAGATCTAACTAACGCCTTTATCCACTGTGCCATGTGTCCTGAAGAAGACCGGAGCGTACAACAGCCGAAACGTTGTGATAAATATGGCAACAAAGATGAGGACAATAGTCCAAATAATGTAAATAGGGTACATAATACCTCATCTCAGAAATATAGACAGATACTGAAGGGCCGAAACGTTGTAATAAATATGGCGACAAAGATGAGGACAATAGTCCAAATAATGTAAATAGGGTACATAATACCTCATCTCAGAAATATAGACAGATACTGAAGGGCCGAAACGTTGTAATAAATATGGCGACAAAGATGAGGACAATAGTCCAAATAATGTAAATAGGGTACATATTACCTCATCTCAGAAATATAGACAGATACTGAAGGGCCGAAACGTTGTAATAAATATGGCGACAAAGATGAGGACAATAGTCCAAATAATGTAAATAGGGTACATAATACCTCATCTCAGAAATATAGACAGACACTGAAGGGCTGAAACGTTGTAATAAATATGGCGACAAAGATGAGGACAATCGTCCAAATAATGTAAATAGGGTACATAATACCTCATCTCAGAAATATAGACAGATACTGCTAAAATTAGTGTAATGTGCTTGATTCTCACTGGGTGCCTGTAAGGTACCATTATTGCGCCAATCTAGGTTAAGCTCCGTAAAATTATTTAATACTGAAATTCACCCAATACAAAACTCGTGGGCCACTCAAGGTAGAGTCTGTTAAAATGATAATTATGAATGAGTGACAAGAATAAAAGAAACGGTAGGAGGAAGATGCGATTATGAGAATATAGAGGATAGATAAAATAAAAATAACATTTTTTTTTTGTTTGGACCAGCAGGACCTGTTTTAAACACTTTAAAAATTTTTAACTAGAGCTTTTTTGCTGTTCGTCTGAGCTTACTGTTAAAATAATTAATGAACCTGTGTGATGTATAAATGAGGTGGTGGTAGGAAGTAAAGATTATGAGGATATGGAGGCTAGATAACGATTGAACCTTGACTTGAAGAAGTTAAAATTGTAAGGATAAGGGTAGTAACAACACAGGAATTTAACACAAAGTGGTATTGCTTGAAAAAAAAGTTGCTTGAGCAGAATTTCTTGAAACACGGGGGAAATATATATATATATATATATATATTAATAATAATACTCGTCTGGAAAAACTTCAGATAGCTCAACTTGTAGATATGTCAAAACAAATCGGAACCCGAGGAAAAAATAGGGAATAAAAAAGAAAGAACTAAGAAACAATTCGAACAAGGCGAAATAAAATCGTCTTTAGTCCAAAGGAAAAAAACAAAACAAACGAGAAGTATGACTAAAACGTAGAGTGCTCAATTCGCTAAGAAGAGCGGGAATAAGTAAAATAAATCCTAAAGAATCAGGAAAACCTACCTAGATGAAACCTAGATAGATTTTCTGTCTCTTTAGGATTTATTTTAGTTACATATATATATATATATATATAAATAGCATACGTGGCCTATATATATATATATATATAGCATACGTGGCCTGACGATTGCATATAGCATGAAACAGACTGTCGCCTCTAAGTGTTGACTTCTATGTTCACTTTTATATTTATATATATATATATATTTCATATTATTTTAGTGGATACCCATATTTGAGTAGATGCCCTAAGCAAGGCAACAGAGCTACTTCACATAGTCGGTTATTATTAAGTGTGAAAGAATATAAGAAAAACATTATTATGGGTCGAGATTAATTAAAAATAAATAGAGCTTCTACACGAATAGCCATCAAAAATAACGTTTCAACAAAATAAATTAAAAATGACAATATGTTGGATTTAATCCATTTCTGAAACACACACACACACACACACACACACACACATATATATATATATATATATATATATATGAAAAAATAAATAACGAAAGAAAGACGGGCAAGTTTGTTTGAAGACCAAAGAAAATTCTTTAAGATTTGTTTATATATTTTCTTCATCTCGGTGTATTTTTCCGATTTCCGGGGAGAATTTGAGCATAGATTTTCCAGTGTCTTCTCAGCCTTTTCACCTTTTATAAAGCCACCATCAAAGTATTTTTGTAGGTTCATAAGGTTATATCATAAATCTCGTTTACAAAATATAAGTTGTTTTTAAATTAAGATAATTGCATTTTGTACCTGGCTGTCCCAGATTAATTATTTAAAGCAAGATTAAGAATTATGTGATTTTAATTTGTTTCACATTTAAACTTGAGTTGTATGTGAATAGACGTGTTAAGTTACTTGAAATTATGTATTAAATGATTGATTTAATTAAAAACGGATTATTTACTTTATCTGTAATCTGAAATACTAATGTTTTCACTATGGAAAATTCCACACCTTAACGAATATGTTTTTTTTACTTTGAAGTCCTGGGTAAAGTCTGCTTAAAATTATCTATGCCCACGAAATTTGAGAATTTATGATAAGAAATTCCAGGCTTGCTTCTTAAACATCCGAACCAGTATTGTCAAAATGGGAGAATTCTAAGAAAGATAACGATTGGAAGCCCACCTACGCACTCTGGGAATTTTGGTTCGCATGTGGAATTTTCAACTCTTTTGCAAATTCTTCCACAATCAGCGATTTCAACCTGAGAGTTGAGGTGATAGATGATGGGTTATTCTGAAAGAATTTCTCACTATCTATTTCACTTCAGTCTGTTCATATCTATCTGTCTTTGGTTCATATATATATATATATATATATATATAATATATATATATATATATATATATATATATATATATATATATATGTATGTGTGTGTGTGTGTGTGTGTAATAAAAACAAAAGATAGTACAGAACACACACACACTCAACTAGATGTTTTGTTAACAAAACTGGCATTAAAAAGCAATTACTGTTTAAATACAGAATTACGCACATAACACACGCATATACACGTACGCATACGCACGCACACACACACATATATATATATACGTGCATACATATACACACATACACATATGCATACACACAGATCTCTCAATACATATATCGTATACAAAGAAAATTATAAAAAATTGGTCATTTTCAATGAAACATTAATTATCCATCGTATATAAATATTATACAAACTATATATATATATATATATATATATATTTAATGGTCAGTCTACATTCAGCATCTGAAGACTGAGTTGTGCTAGAAACTAGTCGTCCTACCAGTGAGGGATAATATGTATATTTATTAATATATACTTAATAGCTGTGTTATATTACACCGAGCACATTTATTAGCAGCCATCAATCCATGTGCGATATATATATATATATATATATATATATATATATATATCAAAAGAACAACTGAACACATCATCCAGAAATACAGTAATAAATTTATTTAAGCAGATAAATTTTAAATACCTGTCTTAGACTTAAATTATACAATAAAAAAACACAGTGAGTTTCAATAAAGCATTACCATATGAAGCATTAATACATATATATATATATATATATATATATATATATATATATATATATATATATATATATATATATATATATATATATATATACATACACACACAGTTAGTTGTTTTTTACTATACCCTCGTTACCAACGCGTTTCGTCTTCTTATGGACTTTATCATGTCAAATGTGCCTTGATAATTTCTATCAGAGGTTGAAACGTGTTGATAAAGAAAAGCTTTCCTTTTGTCTTTATTTACACACACGCATATATATATATATATATATATATATATATATATATATATATATATATATATATATATATATATATATATATATATATAATGATATAATAGCTGGCCGTTCGTATCTGAGTATACCTGCCTGTTCGGCCGGCTAGCTAATACTCACAGAGCCCCCCTATGTTTTATACTGCATCAATGCTGATTGGACCATAGCCATCGACTCTATAAATTTAAGCGGAGTACTAAATTGGCGGCAAGGTCTTATCTATTCCCATTTTAATTGGCTAAATGTAACCGTAATTTCTATGTTAACAGTTTCTTTTCTTGTACTTCTCACTTGTGGAACTCTTTTCCGGTTACATGCTTTCCAGACAACTTTGATCTTCAAAAATTCGAATGCAATATCAATCGTCATTTATTATCCTCTTGGTTACTCTTTTATTGCACTTGCTTCTTAATAATGTCTCTCTTTCTTCTTAATCTTTTACACTCAGTAACTCCTTGTGAGTTAGTTGCTCTAATGTTTTGCGTGGGGTGATATAAAAAAAAGCATCTCAAGTGCTTTACCGTGGTGATATGACTAGCAAGCTAATCTGGAAGAGATATTAATAGTAAGCAAAGATATATGAAACCAAAACCGCCCACCACCAACTTACTGTTCCCAATAACCACCTACAAACATTTTTTTTTTATTTACTGTTCTGTTTTTCTATGAAGGACAGGTTGTTTTTATCATCAAATTTCTTTCTTCGTATTCCGTTCTGAACGTATTCTACTTAAAATAAAAGACTGAAAGAAACAAAAGAAAGAACAGAGAAATCATTATCAGTGACAAGATGGTGTACAGGATCGGGTGATAGAATTCTGAGACGAAATATTTTTTCTATTCTTGCTTCTTTTGACCTTCTTTACGTGTATTTCTTAATTCGATCCTCACTGGCTGTTTAGCTTCTAGAGCCTTGAACTACAATATATGAAAATAAGTTTAAATTTTGAAAATCTATTCCTACAATTAAGTTTCGAATAATTGTTTTGGTTTAACTTCATAGGAAAGCATTTCTTTAGCGGCATATCAACTCCTTATGAGTCATTTAATGAGGAAATTCATCTTCTTGGGAGCATTAGCAATTTCCTTTACAAAAATGTATAGCTGGTAATATATATATATATATATATATATATATATATATATATATATATATATATATATATATATATATATATATATATATATATATATATATATATATATATATATATATATATATATATATATATATATATATATATATATATATATATATATATATATATATATATATATATATATATATATATATATATATATATATATATATATATATATATATATATATATATATATATATATATATATATATATATATATATATATATATATATATATATATATATATATATATATATATATATATATATATATATATATATATATATATATATATATATATATATATGCGCCGACAGCTTAGTGGTAGAATATCCGCCTGATACCAATTCAGTCGGGTTTCGATCCTAGCTAGATGCAACCGGATGTCTAGCCGCACTGATGAGCTGTGATACAGCGAAAACAGTCTGTCTGTGGATGACATTATATATATATATATATATATATATAGAGAGAGAGTAAAATGAGGATTGTATTTTTATTTTTTCATTGGTACAAAACATAAGCATCAACACGTGGAGATAGAAATTTTTTGAAAAGCTAAGCGAAACCGATTAAAGTAAAAAAATTAAAAAAAAGGAAAACAACAAATTATTTTTCTAAGTAAAAAACACTGAAAATCCAAATGAAAGTAACAAAGTTTTAATTCTTCTCTGTAAAAATTCATATAAATATTACAATATTAAATATTAGGTGCCTTTTTTTCCCAATCCTAATTTTAGTCTATGTAAAAAGTTTTGTACAAAATCTTTCTGACAATTTTTTTTAACTATATATATATATATATATATATATATATATATATATATTAGAGTGTACAGCTTATATTTTATATAATAAAGAAACAATTTATACAAAGAATTAAATAGCAATATTAATGTGATTAATGGCGAAATCACTTCGCTAACAGAACTTAATGAGATATTAACTTGCTATCAATTCCTTGAATAATAAAATCCTTATATTCGAGTTGTTGCCAGATGGAAGACACATGCCAAGTACTTTGGACAATTTCAAATTGTCATCTTCACGGCGCAAGTTTTCCATACATAGGCAAACACTAGGACGAAATATGTGTAGAAAGATGTTTTTTATTATTATTATTATTATTTAAATTATACTATTTATTAACATGAGGCACAGTGAAGTAATAGACAGCGACTCGGATTGAGTAATCGGAGAGCCGAGTTCGAATCCATTACATTCACTTACGTGCTAATACACGTGGGGATCCTCTTCTTCAACTCCACCCTCCAGGACAGACCAGGTTTCTTTAGCCTTGGATAGCAACTAGTCTACTGCAGAAAAAAAATGAAAACTTACCGCGGGAAAAAATTTGCCTCGTCAGTCATGTATCGAAAGATACATGATCGCTTAAGTGTGTATTTGTGTGTATGGCACACAACTGACTATTTATTGACAGTTGACACGCTCCAAAACATATATTCAGCAGACAATAAATTGCATAATTTAAAAAAAAAAATCTTAAAATCAGTTTAATCAAATTTCATCGATTGCTTTGCTAAATTGAACGAAACGTAGAGTTTGTAAATCTCGACAAACCATGTTAGCTGTAACTTGAACAGAACGAACGAAGTGAATATTCTAGTATTCTAATTAAATGTCGTATTTTAAATGAACAAACAATAGACTTGATCCTCTTGTCGTCAGCGAAGCAAAGAAATATCGAAGTGCTAAATTTATGATTTACTGACCAAATACCATTTTTATTTGTCATCGTATAACACAAGGACAACTATGGTCATCAAATTTTCCCTGGTTTCTAATGGCATCCCAAAGAATGTTTTTAACATGTTAACTCTTCGAAATTCCAAAGTTTTTAATGTTTCTAAGGAAGGAGTCGAATTGACATTATAAGTAAAAATAAATGCTAAAGTTCCCCTTACTTAGTTCGTATTGCCCGTAATATTGGCTAAACCGAATTTTTATTTCTTTTTGTTTAAAAGCAGACCCCGAGCCACAAAACAAATTTATTAATCTTTTTTCCATAATTTTTTTCCTATGACATTTTAAATATAATATAATATTATATAATATAATATAATATAATATAATATATATATATATATATATATATATATATATATATATATATATATATATAAACTTTAAAAATATATATATATATTATATAATTATATATAAACTTTAAAAATAAAGTGTTGTGTTTACATTTCTAGTGTGAGCAATGGTCGACCAAGGGGCCATAAACGTTAATATTTCGACAGCGTTTATTAATTCATCAGTCGTCACCAAAAGTATAGTTTGCTGCTATGACCCCTGTTTGTTGCTGTAATAAAAATACAGCAAGAAAAAAATTCTATCTACCTTGTCCCTTAACTTCAGGATATGGGTGAGAATGGCTCTCAAAATTGTTTCATCCGAGGGTCTTTGATCCTTTGTGTCGTTTATTTTTTCTCTTTGATAGCCCCCTCTCGTTCAGGCATCTATTCACACAAACTCATATATATATATATATATATATATATATATATATATGCATATGCATGTTTCATTAAAAACGACAGACAAGGTACTATGGTTAAGCTTTTTATTTAATTTTTCGTGTTCGCTAACTGTTGTGCTAACCGTATTCGGAAATTAAAAACATCCCTACCACACACTAAGACATACACAGAACGCACACACTCAATTAAGCTGAAAAATCGAATCATCCTTGATAATGGCTAAAGGTATAGCCGAAATCGCTCGCAAATATAAAACATTTGGACAGTTCTTACACACCCTTTGTCCAGAAAAGAAAGCTCTTGTCAGAACACAAGAAAAATTAAATAAAAAGCTTAACCATAGTACCTTGTCTGATGTTTTGAATGAAACATGGATAAAGGAAGGGTTGCTGACTAAATATATATATATATATATATATATATATATATATATATATATATATATTAAGCATTTCACCCCAAGCAAGGCGGGGAGCCACTAGGACGCAAGGGGTTACAGAAAATTTAGAGCAAGATCAGATAGGAGTGATAGAAGAAAGGATGAGGAGGAGCGTAGTGGATAGATCAAGGCAACTGGAGATGTCGATTGACATTACACTTGAATATCTGGAGATTATAGCTCTCAGGGAAACTGGAATAGGGATGGGAGTTCCACAGGCGAGAGGTGCGAGACATGAAGCTATTGGAGTAGAAGAGACGGCTACATTTAGGAGTTTCGACAGTGAAGGGGTGAGAGCGGGATGCCAGCCTCGTAGGGTGCTTGAACTCATGACGTCTGGGAACCAGTGAATGCAGGTCATCGGAGCAATTTCCATGAAAGTATTTGTAGAACAGTCAGAGGGAGGCTACGGCGCGTCTGTGAGAAAGTGACTGTAGACGAGATGCCAGAGCAGGGCCAACTACATTGCATATCCGCCTCTGGAGCCTATCAAGAACCCCGAGGCAAGCAGAAGGGGCACCAGACCATATATGGCAGCAATACTCCATGCAAGGTCGAATTGTTGATTTGTATATCTGGTGGATCGATTCCGGGGAGAAAAACTTCCTGGCGCGGCACAGGGAGCCAACTTTCCTTGCGGTGGACGAAGCAATTGACTCAATGTATTTATTCCATCTCAGGTCAGCAGTCAACGTGAGACCGAGCAGCCGCAGAGAATTGCTCTCGAGAAGTTGAACGTCAGACATTCTAATGGAGGGCAGGGAAGGATCTCTGTGGTGATTAATAGAGAGCAGTTTTGTTTTAGAAGCGTTGAAGTTGACCAGCCAATTCTTGCCCCAGTTCACAACCGATTGGAGGTCCTTTTCGAGACGCACGGCCAGGTTAGTTTTGTCACTGACACTAGATTTGTTTTTGAGGCAGGAATAAATTGTGGTGTCCTCCGCGTAGATGCCAACTTGGGAATTTATGGCGGCAGGAAGGTCATTTATGTAGATAAGAAATAGAGTGGGGCCTAGGATGGAGCCTTGGGGAACACCTGCGTTCGTGGGATAGGAACTGGATGAGAATCCGTTGAGAACGAACTTCAATTCACGGTTAGACAGGAATGATTGTATTCGGTTATACAATCGACCCGTAATGCCATAACCCTGGAGCTTGCGAAGAAGGCCGGCATGCCAAACCCTATCAAATGCTTTGGAGATGTCTAGTGCCACGGCACGGGCTTCCCCGTTATTTTGAAGAGCTCGATAGACAGTTTCAGTGGTGGCCGTAAGCACATCAGCTGTAGATCGGGCAAAGCGGAAACCATATTGCTTGCCTGAGAGCAGATTATGGGATGTGAGGTGGTTAACCACCTCGGTATTGATTACGGCTTCGAAGACTTTGCCGAAGAGGGGAGGGGATATATATATATATATATATATATATATATATATATATATATATATATATATAGAACGGTCAGTCTACTCTCAGCTGTCTTCCCCTACCTCTTTTTCTGTCAATATATCTCGTGAGTGCTAAATTTGGAAGCCCTCCTTCTTCATTATGTATCCAAGGAATTTCAACCGTCTCTTCCTCATTCTGAGTAGAACTGTTCTTCTTGTTGCCATTTCCTTTAAGACTTCCTAGTTGTTTACCCGCTCAGTCAATGGAATTCTCAGTATCCTTCTGTAGAACCACATATCGCTGTCTATATTATTGAGATGAGGTATTTTAACTATTAATACTATTTACATTATTCGGACAAGTCACTGGATTATTTCAACCATAATCCAGCGATGGTTGAATTAATACAATGGCATGAACCAGAGTGTTGTGAGTTCAATACCTGGCCACAGCAGAGATGAACAAAAAACTTGGAGGGTTGAGTTATTAAAGAGAATTAACTGAAAACTGAGACATCCAGAAAAGGCATGGCACGTGGAACTAGAACAAGCTATGATAGTGGACTAAATAAAGGGTTCGGTTTCGAAATTCCAACGTATATCACCTGAAGAAGGTCGCAGCGTACAACGGAGGAAACGTTGTGAATATGATAATAAAGATGAGGACAACAGTGTAAATGGTATAAACCTTATATGTGTTGCCTCCAGTTTTCACTTCATTCGTGGGGAGATTGTCCAACATTCACTGTCATATAAGGGGATGGATATATGCAATGTAGAAACTTTTTCTTTGTTTCTAACGATTTTTGTTTTGTTTCTCGGCATTGTGCGTAGCTTTTGGGATTCGTATTTTGCTAGTCAAATACGCGTTTAGGTATCGATGTTGTATTTTCTGTCCTCTGTTAAAACACTTCCCAGATATTTAAACTTGCTTGTTGTGATCTCAGCTTTGTATCTCGCTTCTCGGGTTTTTTTTCTCTAGCTGACGATTATCTTGTCATGATTACCCCTTTTTTTTTCAATTTCTCTTGCTACCCTGCCTAGGAGGTCCTGTAGTTTTTCGTTCTGTGTCAGCCATCAACAGAGTGTAATCTTCGTTTCTTATATTTTTAAGATTACGCTAACCGATAATAAATCCCTGTGAGGTCTCCAGCTCTTACGGGAGCTCCTTACATAGCCGTAGAGTTTGAATAAATCTGGAGAAAAGACACATACTTGTCATTTCACTCCAAGCAAAGCAATAAAGCCACTAGGACGCAAGGGGTTACTGAGTGTGAGAGAATATGAGAAAACTACTATTAAGAAGAGAGGACAATAAAAGAACAAGAATTAAGAAGACAGAAGATAACAACTGCAATTTAAAATTTTGATGATCAAAGTTGACATTTTAAGCAAGAAGACGGAAGAGAGTTCCACAAGCGAGAAGAGGGTTACATTTAAACATTTCGGCTGTAAAATGATGAGATCTTGCCGCCAATCTAGTACTAAGCTTAAATTCATAAAACGTAACTATAATAGCGAGAAGGCCATCAGAACAATTACCATGAAAGTATTTATAAAAAAGGCACAAAGGAGCTGCATGACGGCGGTGAGAAAGTGACTGAAGCAGAGATAGCAGGTCAGGACAAATACCTTTACGCAGTCTTCTTTGGATTTTATCAAGAATCTCTAAATATATAGAAGAAGCACTAGATCAGATATGCAGCAATATTCAAAGCAAGGACGAATGGTAGACATAAATATATAAGATAGATTCTAACGAGAAAAAATTGTTTAACACGACTCAGTGCACCATCTTTTTTAGCTGGAGACTTAGTAATTGATTCAATATAATCTTTCCATTTCGTAAAACTTTAGTTCGTGAATGCGCAATGAGCCCCTCTTATGGCGGTTAGCATCAACTATGCTGATGGAAGATAAAAAGGGTTCTCTCAGACTTTGAAAAGAGAGCAGTTTTGTTTTTGAAGCATTAAAATAAACAAACCACTCTTTGTTCCATTGAACCACATTGTATGCCATTTTTGAGATCAGCTGCCAATTTGTCCATATCTAATTATGTGTAGCTACTCAATTCATTTTTTATTCGGATACAGTATATGTTCTGGATTATTCTAACATCCTTCCCAAATAGAATTTTCTTATCAGTTCAAATAGATCTATGTGCAGCACCTTGTCAAATGCTTCTGTGTAATCTATAACACATAAGTGACTATCGCTCGGCATTTTGTATTGCTCGCCCTCTATCTCTCTCGCTCTCTCCTTCATTCCCCCTTATCTCTCTCCTTTTCTCCCTCTTCCCCCCTCTCTCCTTCTTCCCCCCTCTCTCTCTACACCTTTTCTCCCTCTTCCCCCTCTCTCTCCCTCTTCACCGCTCTAATCATGAATAATACATTTCTTGTTCCGGTATCCTTGACAAAGTTGCACTGTTTTTTTTTTCCCGGTTTAATTCTGCTTCTAATCAGGAATATTTCTAAAAAAAATATTGGTTCTTGAAATCTTTTGCAAAACGGAATAGATATTTAAAGTAAATGCAATATAAGAATGAATGATAGGAATAATTTTAAATTAACCTCGATTTAAGGTTACTAAGACTCAGTAGAAACAGTGTGAGCAATAACCGAGCAGGCAGGGTCGGTGTGTACTACCCACGAATTCCCGACGGGAGACGGGGAGATGTCTGGTTTCGCAGTTCTTTGTGAGCCTCGCTATCATTTCAAAATTTGCTTTTTCCTACCTTATTACAAATTAAACTAAGCACAACTGACTATTAAAGGATGAAAAATTTTCGCAGATTTTGACGTCATTCTGGGGTCTTTCCGTGAATTTGTTTTGTTCATGCTAAGTCCCGAAAAAACACTACATAAAATATACTATTTTTCATCCATAATGCTGAATGTGTTAAAATTATTCAAGTTTAAAAAAAAAAAAAAATCTCAAGTTGATGCAAAAAATTGCTGCAAAACACAGTTAATTTATTTAGGATGGAATGATCTATTATGACATTTCTCAAATTTATATTTAGATACATTGAATTATTTTCAATTTTTCTAGTTGAATTGTTCACCTATTTTGCATATGATCCATTATTGTACATAATTAGGTTACAATAAAATTTGTATTTTATATGAATACTACCTTATAAAAATTGAGATGTAGTAAAGTGGCGAACCCCGTATCATAGATTCAGTGGTGGAGCCATGAGACTTTTACATCGGCCCTGCGAGCAGTATTAAGAATAACTAGACCAATTGACACTAAACATGGATAGTGGGATGCGGAAAATCTACTCCCGTCAATTAATAAAGGGTTCAGTTCGAAATTCCCTAAAGGTTACAACGATCCACAGACACCTGTTTAATACCAGAGGATAGAATAGCGTTGTAATGATAACAGCAAAGATTAGTCCTGATATAAGTAGTGCAAATAATGATAACTCCTCATCACAAATATTGTTACAGAAACCAATAAATACAGTTCAAATCCACTATCTCTTTTTCGGGGTTAAATACTGCATATAGATCTTCCACAGAAACAGGATTAAAATCCCCCACTGCTATAGAGCGCATTTTCTTCTTTAGAAATTCCAATAACGAGTGTAATTTTTATTTTCACATAAAGTGAGTGAAGAATTTAAAGCTATTTATTTTTCAAATTTCAATGAATTTTTCCATGTATTATTAGAACGCATTCTGTATTTCTTTAGATCTTTGGTACGGCTCAGAGTAATAGAGGGCAATGTGGTCTGGACAGCGCACAGACATCCTATACCATCCTCTAGACCTGTGTCCTGAAGTGGTCATTCCAGTGTTACCACCAAAGGACAGAATGTTGACACTACCGTTATCTCAAGGGATAAACAGATGCTTACTATTAAAGTGCAGCATATGCCACCTCAAACAACTCCCAAAGAATAAACCCTTACCCTAGGTAAAATTAGACACATAATTTTAAAATCATCATTTTTATTTTTGTTATTATTTCTATGTTAGTAACACATTTTAGCTAAATATACTTACATTACATAAGATAAATATAAATACATCTCATAAGTAGGCTGTACAATGCGTGTCAATTCCCTTCGTGGCCCAGTGAAAGAATCAAAGTATGTATTTCTAGTCACTATTGGCCTCTGTCACTATCAAATTACAACTTTGTGAAGCTATGCACTACGTGTTACGACGATGCCATTGCTTGAACCATTCTTTTTTTTTAAGCATTTCATCCCTAGCAAGGCGGGAAGCCACTAGCACTCAAGGGGTTACAGAGGATTTGGAGCGAGAGCAGATAGGAATAAAAGAGGAGAGGATGAGGAGGAGGATAGTGGATAGATCAAGGCAACTGCAGATGTCGATTGACATTACATTTGAATAGTTGGGGATTAAAGCTATCAGGGAAACCGGAATAGGGAAAGGAGTTCCACAGGCGAGAGGTGCGAGACATGAAGCTATTGGAGTAGAAGAGGCGGCTATATTTAACAGTTTCAACAGTGAAAGGTTGAGAGCGGGATGCCAGTCTCGTAGGACGTTTGAATTCGCGAAGTCTTGGAACCAACGGAAGCAGCTCATCGGAGCAATTTCCATGAAAGTATTTGTAAAAAAGACAAAGAGGCGACGTCACGTCTGTGAGAGAGCGACTGCAGGCGAAATGCCAGATCAGGGCCAATTATATTGCATATCCGTCTCTGGATCTTATCAAGAACCCCGAGGCAAACAGAAAGGGCTCCAGACCATATATGGCAGCAATACTCCATGCAAGGGCGAGTGGTTGATTTGTAGATTTGAAGGATTGATTCCGGAGAGAAAAATTTCCTGGCGCGGCACAAGGAGCCAACTTTCCTTGCGGTGGACGAAGTAATTGACTCAATGTATTTGTTCCATCTCAGATCAGTAGACAACGTGAGACCGAGCAGCCGCAGAGAGGCGCTCTCGGGAAGTTGAGCGTCAGACATTCTAATAGGGGTGCAGGGAAGTGGAACTCGTTTTCCAGAACAGATTTCAGTAATGTAGTTACAGGTTTCTGCATGTCAGAGTTGTCAGCAAATCATTTGTTCTTTCAGGGAATTTTTGGAAATAGCCACAATTCACAGGGGCCTAAGTCTAGTGAATGAGTTAGACAGCCTTGTTTTTAAATGGATTCCTTCACCAAAACTCGCGTTACGGCGTTATAAACAGAGAGTCCACATGTTCGGATAGAATTCGGGTTTTCCTCTGAACATATCGCAATCTTTTAGTCTCTTAAATAAAATGTGCATCTCTTTTAGCTTTCTGGTGTTTTTTTTTTAATTTTTAGCTGTCCACTTCTTGTGTCATTATGAACACCTCACGCTTCTTTGAACTGTCCCTGTCACTCAAGAAACTTAATTTCTTCAGCCCACGTTCGTCCTAAAGCTAACTTTTCACGAACGCTTTTACCAATCTTCTCAAAAAACTTGATGTCAGTTCGTTGCTCCATCCCATTTCCACTCATTTGTCGCCAACCGTATAACATGAACATGTGCAAAAGTTCTACTTCTCGACAACGAAGGACTCGTCTGGTTTACGTCTCAAGTAAACGAAAGTTGATACATGTTTAAACCTGTTCGGGTAAAGATATTTACCTAACTCATTACCCACAGGAACAGTCTGCAGCCATTCCTGGAATTAGTCATACCTTGTATATAATAAAGACCTGATATAAAGACTCTTTTTCTCATATTAAACTATCAAGCACATATTTATCATTTGTTATTAAGATCTTTTTTTTCTGATTGGCAGCATTAATAGATAGTCAAAATGATCTCTCGGCATCCTCGACTGCTATGAAATATTTTCGCTCAAAATATAAAACGAGGTCAAAGATTTTCCTTACGTGTAATAAGAAAGTTAAAATAAATTTAATATTGTTTGTATTAATCGCTTAACTATTTTTGTTTTACCGCATATAAGGCGACATCTAGATAAGACGAGGTAAAAAAAATTAGTAAATTTTTATGAATTTATTCTATACCTGTACTATAAGACGACTGTTTATTGATTATATAAAGATGATATTATTGAAAATGTTGTTAATTACTGTATCCTTAGAAATTCAAAATAAACAAAATAACAAAAGCGATTCTATATCATGTTTTTCCTACACACGTCCCCTAAAAGGGAAACCATTGTTTTATTTACGTTTCATCACGTGATCTTTTGCAAATACTGATTCTTCTTCTTCCTCTTCTTTTCCTATATCTAACAGTTAGAAACAGCCTGGTCTACTTATACTTCAACGACAATCACAAAATATCGCTCATAACAATACGATAATAGTATATTCCACTTTTAACATTTATTTTATTCAGTCTGTTCCCAACTTCTGTCTAAGCCAGTTCAAATTTCTAATTATCTAAATGTTATTATCAAATTTCTATTTATCTAAATGTTATTATCAAATTTCTATTTATCTAAATGTTATTATTACCGTAATTAACACTAACATAGTAATTATTGAAAGTTTAGCGAAAGTTAAAAGTTGCTGTGAACGCAATCATATCTCGATATTGACATTTTCTCAGCTGAGCTTTGCATGGATACAAGTTGATTTCATTGATATGAAATTATTCTTCGAATAGGCAATTTATTATGAAGTTATGTCAGTAATATTATATAAGGTAGAAATTGTTTTTATTACTTTTATTATCAGCTTATTTGATAATGTGAATCATCTTGGTTATTGATTATCGCACCGAGGCTGAAGTTAGCCTACCGACAGATATCACTCAGAGTTTAAGGTTTCTTTATTAGAATTGTAGTATAAGACGACCCTCAATCTTTAAGGGTGATTTGGGGGATTTAAAGGTCATTTTATACGCGGAAATATACGGTAGGTAGCTGTATCAATCTTTCATGTAGTCACTTGCTTATCATGAAGAAAAAAAAAAAACATGGCTGTTAGCCAAGTTTGAATGCCCTACTATAGCTAAAGGAAATTATACAAGCATTCCCACCATCAACCAGGACCTATAAATAGATCCTAAACTGTATATATTAGGTTGGTGCAAAAATAATGACGTAATAATGTAATTTTTTGACGTTAAAAAATACGTCAAAAAACGACATTATTTTTGCACCAACCTAATAGTTCCAAGGTAGAACTGTTCTGATTCCAAATCTCAAATCTGGTGAAAAAATCAAATTGTAAAAATATAGTATCAATTTTATCTCGTATCAGGTCGAACTAAAAATTTAAATTTGTGACCATCGTTAAAAAAAAAAACAAAAACCCTCGATCAAGCTTGACCATCAACTACATACTGAACTTTAAAGTATGCCTAAATCCCAGAGTCAAATCACAAACAGCTTTTCACTTCCTTTATATAAATCAAAACAGAAAAGAGGAAACATATTCAAAATGTCTGCTGTCAATACCACATTTAAGGCTTATTTGGGGGATTTAATGGTCGTCTTGTACACGGAAATATATGGCAATTTGAACAAGGAAACCTAATTTAACAAACTAGGATAAACTTCTTTGATGAAATTAAACCAAAAGAATTTAAACTGTAATTAACAGTATTGAATTGCTTTAACTTTCTTATTACTCACAAGGAAAAATGTTCGAGCGTTTTATCCTGGGGACATCCTAGGGGTGTTTATCTGGGTACGCCACCAAGATATTAAGATTTGCTTTCACGTTTTTAGTGTGTTGGTCACAGTATCTTGTTCTTGTGCTGCATTTTACATCGAGTTAATTTAAAGGATTTCAAACTGAAACTATTACTTTATTCAGAGTCGTTGCAAGATATTCGTATACTTGTAAACTTCACAATACTTTTTAGTTATTGAAAATATGAAAGCAGGCGTCTCTGAACAATTGTAAGGAATCAATATTCAGTTAGCGAACAAAACATTGAGGAAATTGAACAAGAACTGTATTGATAAATTATGACAAATCAGAATTAAATTTTAATACACTGGCACACATTCAGATAGATAGATAGATAGATAGATAGATAGATAGATAGATAGATATGAAAAAAGTAGATAGATAGATATGAAAAAAGTAGATAGATAGATAAATAGATAGACTAAGTTCTGATTTTCAACATTATTTAACAATACGTGGGCAAGTTTTATAAGTTCTATAATTTTTATACCTTTTATATTTTACGGAAAATGTAAACTTGATTTCGAGAAGTTAAACTACTTGTAATTTTGTTTACCTCGAGATGAGCGTCCCCATGGCATAAAACCTTCATTTTAGACCATCACGTTTTTCTCTCTATTTCCCATTTCTCTTTTTTTTTTTAAATTAATCAAATAAATCAGCATCTTTCTTCATAACAACACCATAGTTTGTACTCTTTTGCAGTTGCCTCAACTGTGTACCTATTTCCGTAAAGGCCCCTTTCCTCCAACACTTTAAAATGTTGAAAGAAGACAGTTCATTGTTACTTCGTGTCTATCTCCCATTTTAAAGATGATGATGCAAAGATTTTAACACAGTCTGCTTTGTTCGTGTTTTCGCCGTCGAATAAAAGATGCTTGTAGTTCTGTTATAAATAAACCAGGAATCTTGTTGACGACCTTCTATCTATGGAAAGGAAAAGATGTCTATGTCGGAGGAGATGTTTATCATATCTTTCCTATGTTTAACTCTCTTGAAAAAATTGTGTTGCTGTTTGTTTTTTAAAATAGATTTATTTTTAACTGGATTTATTTTCAAACTGAATTCTACAGCTTCTTATTTTTTTGGGGATAAAATCTTACTTTATTCATAAGTAGGGCTGCCAAAGTAGAAAATTAGAAATATGGAACTCTCTCTCTCTTTATATATATATATATATATATATATATATATATATATATATATATATATATATATATATATTAGGTTGGTGCGAAAACAATGTCGTTTTCTCACATATGTTACTATGTGAGAAAACGACCTATTTTTGCACCAACATAATATACATGTATATATATATAAGTGAACATTGAAGTCAACACTCAGAGGCGATAGGCTGTTTCATGCTAGACGCAATCGTCAGGCCACATATATATACATACGTGTGTGTGTGTATGTGTGTGTAAATTTATATATGGCTACAAACCCAGATTAATATACTATATAAAAGGAGAGACATGTTTTTTTTTGTTTTAATCGGTATCACCCCATGAAAGGCAGTAAAGCCACTAAGACACAAAGGGTTATTAGATGTGGAAGAAATAGGAACAGGGACATTAATAATGAGCAGGAAGAGGAAAGAGTAATCAAGAGGACAGTAGATAGTGATTGACCTTGCATTTAACATTTTTGCAGATTAAAGTTGGCTTGAAAGCATGGAGCCGGAAGGGAGTTCCACAAGCGAGAAGTGCGACATAAGAAACTGTTAGCATAGAATTTACGGTTACATCTATCCAATTCAACTGTAAATTGATGAGATCACGACGCCATTCTTGTGTTGCACTTAAATTTAAAAATGTTTAGGTACCATAGTGAAGATCACATCCAAACAATTACCGTGAAAATTTTTTATAGAAAATGCTCAGAGAAGCAAGTGATTGAAGACGAGCCGCCAGATCAGGACCAATAATATTGCTGATTTTATCATGGAGCTCAAGGTAAATTGCAGGGGCACCGGACCATATGTGGCAGCCATATTCTAAGGATTGACGAATGGTAGACTTATAGACATGTAGGATAGAAAAATTGTCTAACATATCACAGTGAACTAACTTTCTTAGCAGCTGACCTAGGAATGGATTTAATAGAGTCTTTCCACTTCATGTCAGTTGAAAATGTTAACCCGAGGTTTCGGGTACGAAACTAAAGCTAGCAGATAGAGATTCATAGTCTCAATGAAGAATGTGCTTTTATTAAATAGGTAATTCTGTTGGATAGACAGAATTTGTGCATATTACTCAACTAAACATGCTTGAAAAAAATTCTTGCCGCCAAAACACACTTAATATATATATATATATATATATATATATATATATATATAATCGATTTCATCCCAAGGAAGTCCGTAAAGCCACTATGATAAATGGGGTTGCAGGGTTTGGAAGAATTAGGAACAGAAATATTAATAATGAGCAAGAAGAGGAAAGAGTAAACAGGAGGCAGTAGATAGCAATTGACATTGCATTTAAATTTTTGCAGATTAAAGTAAGCTGGAAAGTATGGAGCGGGAAGGGAGTTCCACAAGCGAGAAGTGCGACAAAAGAAATTGTTAGCATAGAATTGACGGTTACATCTAACCAGCTCAACTGTAAATTGCGATCTCGGCGTCAGACTAGTACTGCATTTTAATTCAAGAAGTCTTTGTACCATTGCGAAGAGCTCATCCGAACAATTACCATGAAATTATTTATAGAAAAGACACAGGGAGGAAAACTTATAGTAGTGGGAAAATGACTGAAGCCGAACTGCCAGATCAGGACCTATAATATAGCTGATACTTCTTTGGATTTTATCAAGGAGCTCAAGGTAAATAGCAGGAACACCTGACCATATGTGACAGCAATATTCTAAGCATGGACGAATGGTAGACTTGTAGATATGTAGGACAGATTCTGGAGAGAATAACTGCCTTGCCCGGACAGTGAACCGACTTTCTTAGTAACAAAAGTTAAAAACATGAAGCAATGATTTTAATGGGTTATGAGGAAAATGAAATTAAAATCATTTGAAAATTATTTAATCCAAGTTAAGAAAAAAAAATTCTGTAAAAGTGAAATCATTTGAAAAAAAATTATTTAATACAAATAACAGAGAAATAACCAGTTTTTTGTAAACTTAGATGTTTACAAAAAAACTGACGTGTTTATTTCTACAGTCTAGTGTGGAACAAACTCGGAATGCAGTACTCCTTGGAAATACCACCTGACAGAGATCAAGTGTTGTTTTCTTTCCACTTCCTGACTAGTTTTCTCGTTACATTTGGGTAATTTTCATCAAGAGAATCTGAGAAAAGAAAGTATAATTACTTATAAAGTTACAATCAAGAACCGTGAGAAGGTAGTAAAAATATATTTTATTAGGAAATTTGAAAATGAACTAAATACGTGTCATTTCCGGTGTTCCTGAAAGGTCAGTACTGGACAGGGGACAAAATTATCCAATGTTCAGTATGGAAGCCCTACTCATAAAGCAAATATTATATTAGGAGAAAATAAATGGACATTTTTACGTTGTATTTGTGTGATGAATTCTTTTCTTTTGGGTTGGAACAACAGTTCGTAATGTTTTTCGGTGGGAATTTCACTTCACACGTGACTGAAATTTATGACGTATATACACATTCTGAAAGATGACATTTTAACGCGCTTTTCAATAGTACATGTGTTGGAATTGTGAATTTTAAATATTTGTACGTTAAAAGTGAAAATGGTGCCCTTTTGTCTCCGCAAAGGAATAACGCTGTAGAACAGCAAAAATATGTGACGTTTATGGAGATGGTGCAATAGCTGACAGTGCTGTTCGTAAGTAGTTCACCAGCCTGTGAAGTAGAAATGTTGATCTAAAATACTGAGAACGTCGTGGTGGGCCTGCAGTTGTTGATGATGACGAAATCGAAATTTAAAATATTAGGTTGGCCAGAAAGTCCTGACTCAATTAGAAAGTGGAAAGAAAACAACAAATCTTGATCTCTGTAATGTGACATTTCCAAGGACTACTGCATTCCGAGCTTGTCTCACATGGACGCACCATCAACGCTAAACTGTATTGCCAGCAGCTGGACCGCGTGTACGGCAAACTAAAGAAGGAACCTTCTGCTTTAGTCAATAGAGGTCGGGCTTTGTTTCACCAAGACAATGCGAGGTTGACTAAGGAGAAGTTCAAACAGATTCTTCTACATCCACCATCCAGCCCCGATGCTGTTCCGAGGGACTATGATCTATTCCGCTCAATGGCACACTTCCCCCTTGACCAGCAATTCAACACTTTTGGAGAATTGAAGGAAACTGGTATCTGGGACAGATTCGGATGCTGGCTGGTTGCTGGCAGAAGATATTCGAGAATGATGGACTTTATTTTGAAGAATGTTGGTGTTGCTCCATAAAATTCTGTTGCTTTCTTTCCCCTACTTAAATGAGCCAGGACTTTTTGGCGACACAGGACATCGCAAAGGTACTCCACACATCTCATATGAGTTTTGTAAAACATTTGATACAGTTGTATACGTGAATCGCTTTGATGATTGGATACCTCGCGATTTAAAGACAAATAAATTACTTGCTCAAACAGAATAAAAATGGTCCATTTTTGAAAAGAACGATCACAGGCGATGAAAAATGGATTGTTTACAACAATGTGAATCGAAAACGACTGCCCCTAGACTTGAAGATATTATTACTGTAGTGTTCTGGGAAGCGGGATTTTGCTTCACAAAGTAACGGTTTTTGGAAAGAAGCTTGGGAATGGAACGCTCGTCTTACCAAAAAAAAATACGTAGGGAATGGAGTGACATAACTCTGTGTACATAGCAAGGTGGGTCTTTGTTATTCGTGAGTTGGACGCCTCTGGGTGTATGTGTATGTGATGGTTAACAAGCTAGTATGCTACTTTGCTGTTAAGCAATGAGATCGATCCTTGTTCCGTCCGCCATACGTTTGCTCTTGCATAAAAAGCAAGTTGTGAAAGTAAATAATTACTTGGGATATTTCGGAGGTGGGTGATGTTTAACGAGCTAGTCTGCTTGACCATTACGAATGATTAGTACACTAGGTGCTTTGTACATAAGTTCTTACGTTAACATTAAGTTATGTTTAGTAAATAACTAGTTGCGCGCCTCGAGTTGAGGTGATGATTAATGGCCTAGACCGACTGACTAGTAACTTCAATCCTCACTAGGTGCCCCATATTCATCTCTTTGTACTAAAACTATGCTAACGTTAATATTTTAAAGATGCCTCGATGCCGGACAATAGTAACGAGCTAGTAGTGATCATTACTACCGAGATGTTAGTTCGATCCTAACTGGGTGTCCCATACTTGGCGCTTTGTGTCAAACTAAACTAAGCTTAGTTTAGTTTGACACAAAACGTCAAATATAAGGGACCAAAACAGGATCGAACGCAGTAATAGTTTGCAAGACGTTCTTAAAAACAGCTGCCCGCGGCCAGACATAAAAAAAATATTAACTCAGCTTGGATTAGACTGTTACAAGAACATACGAAAATCGAGCTCGCTTGATATGGGATACAAGTGAGGGCATTTATGAGCTTGAAACGAAAATTTTTGTTCCAATTACTTCATTGGCAATAAAGCCACTAAAACGCAACAGGGTTACTGTGAATGAAAAAAAACTATTTAGTAGAGAGAGAGAGAGAGAGAGAGAGAGAGAGAGAGAGAGAGCTGTAAATGAACACGAATTAAGAAGATAGAAGATAACGATTGACATTGCATTTAAATCAATTTGATTTTGGATCAAAATTGACTAGGGAGCAAGAAGCCGGAATAGAGAGTTTCACTAGCAATAAGTATAGAAAAAAGCTATAAGCATAGAAAATAACGGTTAGCCATTTCAACTGAAAAATGATGAGGCCTTGCCGCCAATCTAGTACTGCGCTTAAATTCATAAAGTCTAGGTACCATAGAGGAAAGTTCATTCAAGCAATTACAATGAAAGCATTCATAGAAAAGGTACAGCGTAGCTACATCATGGCGGTGGGAAAATGACTGAAGCAGAGATGCCAGTTTCTGAACCAATAACATTGCAGATTCTTCTTTGGATTTTATCAAGAATCTCTAAATGTATAACAGGAGTTCCAGACCAGATAATGGATGACATAATATTATTTCTTAACACATTGGGTCTGTACTAACAAATATAAAAAAAATATGAATGTTAATAAAACCAACTTAGACCCTAGAAAATGTATATCTGAAAAGAATGCATCAATGAAATCAGACTCTCTTTACAAATCCTCTTTACAAAAATACGTCAATGAAATCTGATTTCATACAAACTGATTTCTTACAAAGAATACATATTCTATTCATTCGAATCTACCCTGAAAATCTTGTCGGCATTAAATAACCCACTGAGGTGTTGATAGGCCGTGAAACAAAATAAACCCAAACCCAAAGCCAGACCAGATGTGGCAGCAGTATTCAAAGCAAGGACGAATGGTAGACTTATAGATATGTAAGATAGATTCTGGGAAGAAAAAGAAAACTGTCTCATACGACACAGTGAACCCACTTTCCTACCAGCAATCCTAGCAATTGATTCAGTATAATCTTTCCATTTGAAGTCCAAAGAAGAATCAGCAATATTATTGGTCCTTCAATCACTTTCTTATTGCTGTAAGGTTCCTACCCTTTTTGTATAAATACTTTCATGCTAATTGTTCAGATGAGCTCTTTGCTCTGGTACCTAGACTTTATGAATTTAAGCGCAGTACTAGACTGGCGTCGAGATCTCATCAAGTTACAGTTGAGCTGGTTAGATGTAGCCGTAAATTCTATGCTAACAGTTTCTTTTCTCGCAATTCACGCTTGTGGAACTCCCTTCCGGCTTCATGCTTTCCAGCCAACTTTAATCTGCAAATATTCAATGTCAGTCACTATCTACTGTCCTGATTACTTTTTCCTCTTTCCTTTCATTATTAATGTTTCTGTTCTTAATTCTTCCACACCCTGTAACTCCTTGTGTCTTAGTGGCTTTAAAGCCATGTTTGGGGTGATACTGATTTAGGAAAATGTATTTAAAAAGAAAATTATACGGAAGGTTTCACTTTTAGAATTTGAAAATTCGTAAAAGAATCGAATTTTGAGAAATGTTTTTAAATCAAAGGCAAAAATAATTTTAAAAAAGACACGAAAACAAACAAACAAACAAACGAGACGCGTTATTTTTTTTAGAAATAACATTATAGCTTCTTTTGTAGCCCGGTCGATATATTGAACGATCGATTTGTGATAATACAGTGAAAGAGAAATGGGCTGTTTTCTTTATTATGTTGTGCTTTTTAAGCTATGAATTTGTGGCTTCTATTCCTTTGCTATTAAACCCCTCAGGGTTTTTGCAAGCACTATTTCCAAAACAAATATTGACATCTGACAGTAAAAAAAATATAATGATTTTTTAATTATATTGTCTGGAAAGTATATATAGGCGAAAGTTTACATGCACTGTGTTTCTTATACTCTCTAATGCATTGGTTCCCAAACGGTGCGGCACGCTTCATAGGTGTGGCGGATGAGGATAGCAGGTGAGACGGAATGATTGAAAAACAATCAAAGATTGAGAAACAGCTTCAAAATATTCATATGGCAAAAATAAATATAATTTTAAAAATGTTAAATATTAAACATTACTTGTAATTGCATGCATAGGTCCCAGTATAAAGAGTTATAAATAATTATTAACCTATTTTTGTATTATTTTTTTATATTTATTTTTAAGCATTTCACCCCAAGCAAGGCGGGAAGCCACTAGGACGCAAGGGGTTACAGAAAATTTTAGAGCAAGATCAGATAGGAGTGATAGAAGAAAAGATGAGGAGGAGGGTAGTGGATAGATCAAGGCAACTGGAGATGTCGATTGACATTACACTTGAATAGCTGGAGATTATAGCTCTCAGGGAAACTGGAATAGGGAAGGGAGTTCCACAGGCGAGAGGTGCCAGAGGTGCGAGACATGAAGCTATTGGAATAGAAGAGACGGCTACATTTAGGAGTTTCGACAGTGAAGGGGTGAGAGCGGGATGCCAGCCTCGTAGGGCGCTTGAACTCATGACGACTGGGAACCAGTGAATGCAGCTCCTCGGAGCAATTCCCATGAAAGTATTTGCAGAACAGACAGAGGGAGGCGACGGCGCGTCTGTGAAAAAGTGACTGTAGACGAGATGCCAGAGCAGGGCGAACCGGAGTTTCTTACTAAACTATCAAATAAGGGAGAAAGATTGGGACAAAATGTCTTACTATGGTAGAGCACATTTACGAGTTGGGGGAGAGAGAAAATAAATTCAAAGATTGAAAAAAAGGAAAAATTAAAAAAAATATAAAAAAAATGTAAATGGGTTTTTGCTAGAGGGAAACTATACTCACACGAGGCAGCAAGTGGCTGTCCGCTTTCTTCCTAATGATGGTAACTGAATGTACGGCTTACCTTATGTCCAAGCGTCGACCTGGGGGGGGGGGATCAACGGCCAATCCTCCGCCCTCACCAAATAGTGGGCTTGGGAGATATGCTTTCAATAAAATTTATAACAGGAGAAAGAAACGGCGAGAACAATTCCAAGTTCAGACAATATATCAAGCAAAAAGATACGGTCACTACACCATTAGAATACTGATGAGACACTTTCGCATCTAGCCAAAGACATTCAATTCTCCATTTTTCCTGATTTTTCTTTCGAACCGGGGTTTCTTACTAAACTATCAAATAAGGGAGAAAGATTGAGACAAAATGTCTTACTATGGTAGAGCACATTGACGAGTGGGGGGAGAGAGAAAATAAATTTAAAGATTAAAAAAAAAAGGAAAAATTAAAAAAAAAAAAATTAAGAATATAGTAACTAGGGTTCGCAAATTGGAGAAGAGAGTTATCATTAATAATTTTCTGGCTTAGAATTTGCTGTTTAATCCTATTATTTAAATGTTTTTTAATAAAATTTTGTGAGTCACGAGCAAATTTTCACTCCTAAAATGCTGCCCAGAGGGAGAAAAAAAGTTTAGGAAGCTCTGCTCCAATGAAACTGTGGTGACTGATCTTGTTTGAATGTTTTTAGACATATATGACACACCCACAAATCTATGATATGGGGCTCCCCTACTCTACTACACGTCAATTTAATAAGGTAGTGTTTATATAAGATACAAATATAATTGTAACTTAATTATGTACAATAATGGATCATATGCAATATACAGGTGGCGATGGATAAATTATCATCAAAATTACGCAAAAATGAAAATTACACGGACATCTCATCATTTTAACAGAGAAATTTACCAAAATTACATAAAAATATCTTGAAAAACTAAAGAATAAATTTATTTAATAAAATCTTGTCAAGGCACTTGATATAGGCCTCTGTGTTGAGTCTGAGGTTCGGGTGGGAAGATAAATGGAGGTATAACATCAAAAGCACTAGTGATCACTCCAAACACCTTCGTAATCACCATTAGACTCATCCAACTCTTTCCAAATCCTCTGCACTGTCCTCAAAGTAACACCAAAACCCTTTAAAATTTTCGTTTCCAAATATTTTGGCGGAGTGAATTGCGTCATGTTGCTTTTCTTCTTACCGACGTTACCCAACTGACCTTACGAAACTTTGCAGTCGACAAAATCAAAAACAAACAACATGCAGGCGCGAAATTAAAAATGTAAAATGGTGAAAATTTAGCCATCGTACCCTATATATATATATATATATATATATATATATATATATAAGGCAGGATGTGTGTGTAACGAATGCACGGCCGCAATTTTCGACGGATTTGCACCAAAATTTACATGCACATGCTCCAAGTTAGCGGGAAGGCCAAGACTGACTTTGCATTTCCCAACTTCCATCGATAGTGGAAATAATCGATTTTTTCATGCTTCTACGGCAGTTTTCATGTAGTTTGCGGCCATTTTATACTGGCCAGAGTGAGAGCCTATAGCTGGCTGCCACGAATAGGCAGGAAGATTCTATTGGCCAGCGTAAGAGCCAACAGCTAACTGATACGAATGTTAACTAGCATGCAAAAAAAATCGATAGCTGCATTCATCACAAATGGGAAAAAATTTAATCTGCATGGCACTTTACTCCACTTGGCTCATTCGCTTGCTTAAACTCAACCTTGATTCTGATTCCGGGTTGGATGTGAAAAAGTATTTGTTGTTAACATTCTTTTTTCATTCGGTTTTTCTAGTTACGAGTCCTTTTTTAAAGCTGATCGTTTTGTGTTCATTTTGTTTAGTTCTTTTTTCGTAACAGATTTAATGTTTAGTATAGAGCTTAGAAAAAGTTCGCAGTGTGAGATAGGCAAGAAGTAAGGCATGTAGCAACATTAGCACGGCAAAGGGTACTCCTTTAAAGGCAAGGAAGGGCAAAAATATTTTAAGTCAAGTGATAGCGATTGCTGTATGAGTCATACGATTTTTGAATCAAGCACGGGCAACGCCGGGCTATGCTGCTAATATATATATATATATATATATATATATATATATATATATATATATATATATATATATTCATAAAAATTTTATTGAGTTCTTTGTATTCTTAAATTTTTCGCTTTGGTCGGGTTAAGGGAGTGTAAAAATTATCCATACTGTCTCTTATTTCAAGCCCTTTCAATCACTTCTTTAGCCATTTTCAAGGACTTTGTTGCTAATTGTTATGTGATACATATTGTATGATAGTGGCGTTTATTCAGAGCCTCACGAAAAGGAACGTGGCTGGAATTTGAGTTGGAGTCCTTCGATTAAAAGTAACCTTCAGTATATTGTTTCCGTTGTTTAATGAAGTAAGATTAATATTGGTCTTTTAGATTCCCTTACTCCTACCAAACGGGAAAAAACTAAGAATACTAGAAAAACTCAATAAAAAATATGATCAAATTTTTCTTGTGTGTCATATTCAACGAAACATCTTTGTAATAAAGGTTACTGCTCAAATCTTTTCTATAAATATTTTCATCGTAATTGTTCCGATGAACTCTTCGCTATTTAAGGATTGTGGCGGGAGTTTTATTACTAATATTATTTTATTTGGTTTCTTGTAAATAGTTTTGGTTTCATATTGTAAATACTCATTGGGGTTAGTTTTTAGAATTGTTGTTTCCCCACCCCACACTTCACAGACAATGAATTGTACATCTGGGGACTAGTTCGGATTTTCATAGAGACAATGAGGTATTATGGTGGATGTATTAAGAAAGGTAAGTAAGAATGTTTTGTTTTGGTGTTAGGAATATTGTGGTATGTTTGTCGCTAGCTAAGTTTAAAGTTAAGACAGAAGAAGACCGTCCTTTTCACCATTGTCCACTTTTGGCCTTGTGCCACATTCTCTGTATTGAAACAGAAATAAATATCGCTCTTCCTTATGGTACCTTGACTTTATGAATTTAAGCGCAGTATTAGACTGGCGTCTAGATCTCATCAATTTACATTTGAATTGACTAGATGTAACCGTAAGTTCTATGCTAACAGTTTCTTTTCTCTCACTTCTCGCTTGTAAAATCCCTTCCGGCACCATGCCGTCTTTAATCTGCAAAAAATTAAATACAATGTCAATCACTATTTGCTCTCCTCTTGATTACTCTTTTCTCATTTAAACGCATTTTTATAACCTGAAAATAAAATAATATTTTTTTTAAAAAAAGTAAACACCAATTTTTATTAACACATAACTGACCTACAAAAACGCCTAATAATTATGCACTAACCCAATATATATTTTTTCAATAATGTTTGGTTGAATAATCTAGTCATATTCTTTCTATTTATTTTCCTTTTATTTTATTTTCCCAAGTAGTTTCAATCTCATCCAAGCTCATCTTCAGGGGTGAACTGCTAAGACAGAAAAATTAATGTAATTGATGGTTGTGAATTTTTTTAAATGCGCATGAAACGCGCTGTTTCAACGTGCTCCGTTATATTTAATTGAAAGTGTTTTGGAAAATAAAAGAAATGAAAAAAAACAAAAAAACTACGACACGTTCCTCAATGAGTTTAATAAAAACATTAAGAAATTGATCCGTGAATTTCAGAGGATTAAAATAAAAATAAATAGACATAGTAGGTTTAGATTATTCTACCAAATATGGTTGAATGAAGATATGCTTCCTACACACACACACACACACACACACACACACACACACACACACATATATATATATATATATATATATATATATATATATATATATATTACATAGAAATTCAAATTTACCTCATTCGAATAACTATTTCCATCAAGTCCCATGTTGGCATTGTCAACTCAACTTTTTCTTTTTTCTCTTTTTTATTTTTTATATGTTTAAATTTTAAGTTCCTATTTTATTCCTTGACACTTCTGAGTTAACAATACCAACATGGAACTTGTTGGGTGAAATAGCTATTCGAATGAGGTAAATTTGGATTTCTACTCTATATAATTTATATGCCCTGTTATAATAAGTACAGTGAGCTCTTTTTGTAGATCAGTTATAATATTTTGTATTATTAGGATTCCCTTGGATGATATACCAACGGATTATTACGTATGAACTCAATACTACTAATAAAATTCCCTTCATTGACATATTGATATACACAAATTATAACAAATTTACTATTTCGCCATACAAAAAAAACTAAAAGAATAAATTCATGTACACTTAACTACAAGAGCGAATGCCCATATTACTACAAAATAGCAATTATAAAAAAAATCTAATACATCGCGCAGAAACTAATTCATCTACAAAACAGATTTTTTACATTGAACTAAAGAATATAAAACAAACACTTATTAATAATAGCCTTCCAAAAATAAGATGCTTTCTTAGAAGTTTCAATACTAAACAGCTTCAACTAATCCCAAACATATTAATCTCCTATATCGTAATGAAATGCATACAAATTATAAACAAGATGAAAATATACTTTAAAAATTAGTAAATATTAATATATCTACAATAAATCCTAGCAAAAAAATTAAGTTAATCATATACTACACTAAATCTTTGGGAGATTGTATCTCCAACGGATTAAACAATATTTATGTTGGTCATACCACAAACACGCTTTCACGACGCTTGACACTACATTTGAATGATAACTCAAAAATTTCAAGCATTTAAAACAACATGCCTGGCCGCATACACAATTCCGGAAAATCCTCGTTGAAAACACAACGATACTTAAACATGAAAACAATAAACAAAAACTAAAAATTCTTGAAGCTATATACATAAAACAGTTGAAACCTAACCTGAACAAAATAAACTATGAAATCTCCACAAATATTCTTAAATGTCTATAATTGATAACAGAAGCCATTGGTTTATACCAATGGCTTCCCATACTTAATACTTCTCGTTTTCACTCTCGCGTGTTAATGTGTGACGTCATGAGCTGCGGTGCGATTTTCGTTTCCAGCGTTTCATATGCACGAGTTTGTCGTTGCTTGGAAATCTTCCATGTAAACAAAATCAGACTATCATTATTATTTTGTCCGTGTATTGTTTAATATATTGTAATATAATTGTCATCTTTGATAATGGCTTATGTAAGCCGAAAGCTTAGATAGGATTAAAAAAATATGTATCAATAGAGTGATTTTCCTTCTTCTTTTAATGATAATGCTATTAAGCTTATTAGACGATGTGAAAAGAATTTACATAAAATAAATAGACAAAACTTGTCTATATTATTTAATGAAACATGCATCAATGAAAAAAATGCTGTCTAAATACACAATATATATATATATATATATATATATATATATATATATATATATATATATATATATATATTACGTCAGATGGAAGTGTAAGGGAATATGCCAGATGTATTTCAGCAAATTTCAAATAAATATTATGGAACCCGGAAACGTAAAAATAACAACGAAGAACTTCCCTTTTATTTTCTGACTGAATTTCTCAGATGGGGATTTAACAATTACGTTATTTTCATTCGGACTAAATATCCCTATCTTTGTTGTTGCTATCAATTATTATATCAGTCAATTATGTGCCATACGTGATACACGCTTAGGCGATCATGTATCTTTCGATACATGACTGACGAGGCAGATTTTTTTCCGCAGTAGGTTACCATTTCTTTCTGCGGTAGACCAGTTGCCATCCAAAGCTATAGAACCCGGTCTGTCCTGCTATTTACCCGTAGATGAGGGGAAAAGAAGAGGATCCATGCCTTTCCCAAGTGAATGTAATGGATTCGACTGGAATTCGAACTCGACTTTCGGATTCCTCAATCCGAGCCGTTATCCATTACCCCACCGTGCCTCCAAATTGTTGTATAAGAAGATATATTATTTTCTGTCTGAATTTCTGGGATGAAGATTTACCTTTATTTAATTTTACTCTATTTACGTATCGACTATTGTCCTCATCTTTGTAGTCATTATCACAGCGTTTCGGCCGTTGTACTCTCTGGCCTTCATCAGGTATATATCGATCTGGGTAACCTACAGGAAATTCTGAACTGAAATCATTATTTAATCTAATGCTGCTACGTAACATAACATTTATATTATTTTCATTGCTATAATTTTATTAGTCATTGTTGTTAATCTTTATTGCGCCTAAATTTTTTTAACTAAAATTTATGTATGTACGAATACACGCACACACACATACACAAATATATATCAAATTTTACGTTAGACGGAAGTGTTAGTGAATATGTCAAATGTATTTCATCAAATTTCAAATAAACATTACGTAACTTATGAAAACACACACACACATATATATATACATATGACAGACAAAGAAAATTTCATTAATTCTTAGCTTTTAGCGAAGGCTCCAAATAAACACTACAACTAGTATTCAAAATCACGCAAGAATACATCTCAAACAACCAATACATAAAGAGAAACTAACAAAACAAAAACAAAATCCCCTTGAAAATAACTGGACGTTTATTAAAGGAATTCATATCCTAATTACACTGTTGATTGTCTAACTTAGTTTCCACTGTCCATCTTTGCTTCAAGCGTACTTCTCAACAACTTTATATTACTTTGGCTATTTACCTGAGAACCTGTAACTGAGATTGGTGATGTCAGTGCTACAGATAAAACCTGTCTATCGATATGATTTGCTAAGATTGGGAAAGCAGCAGATAAAGGATTCATTTCTGAGTTCTAGAAGGAGATGAGTGCCGAAAACGGGAGCACGAAAGAAGTTCCTGTCAACTGCATATCTCTGGTGACAGACACTCATGCAGACATCGTACGTTTGTCTGAAACGTTTAGTAAATCTGAAACCGTTCATTCGTGACAGTAATCGGCAATCAAAACTTCCGGAAATGCATTCCTTCCTTATCTAAAGGCTCTTTTATTGCAAAGAATTAAAAACGATGCGCATGCGCATGCGCAAGATAAAAAAAAATGAGAGAGAGGTTGCTTACCTGCTGGGGTTGGAGGAAAAAATGATCGCCTATATCGATCTGTCCGATTTGCGATTAGTCATTCGACTTTTTCCTTCCCTGCTGAGTTGATGATAAATTGAAAAATATTACGAAAAAAAAGTAGTCATCTGATGAATTATACCATATTGAGAAAGTTTTCTCTTTTTAAAGACTTCCGACAAAATTATTTTCTTCTTCTTCTTCTTCTTCTTCTTCTTCTTCTATTTACCATATGCCTTCAGGATGTGGGCTATCATGGCTCTCCACAATTTCCTATCCTTTATAGCACTTAGTAAAAATTGTTTGTCTTTTTGCTATCTCTCCTAACCCCTGTTCTTCCAACCATTCCAGCAATTTAAATAGATTATGTGCTGCTTCCCTCTGACTTTCTTGCTTTCAGTATGTCCTGTGAGTATCAGATTTTCTAAGCCTTCTTTTCTCGCTATGTGCCTAGAAATTTAATCTGTCTTTTCTTGATGTGAAGTATAAATGTCCTTTTTGTTTCCATTTTCTCTAAAACTTAGTCGTTGCTTACATGTTTGGTTCATGGTATTCTCAGCATCCTTCTGTAGAACTATATTTCTGTTGCCTCAAGCCTCTTCTTCATCTGTGAGGAGATTGTCTAGCATTCACTGCCATATAGGAAGATTGATATCACGTAACAGTTCAGTACTTTTCTTTTCTTTTTTTTTTTTTGTTGGTTTTAACGAACCTTTCCTGTTTCTTAATGCATTGCTTAGCTTTTTGAAGGCAACTTTTGCTATCCCAATGCACCTTCGGATTTCAGTGTCGCATTTTCCGTTCCCTGTTAAAACACTTCTCAGATATTTAAAATTTTGTACTTGCTTGATTTTGATATCTCTAATTTGTAATTTGCATGTCGGGCTGTTCATTTTATTGAAAACCATGTGTATTATGTTTTTGTTTTAAATGGTGAAAATAAACTTTATTATATGCTAGAAATATCTGATGTGTGCAAAATATTCCAGAATAAAAAAACGAAATTTTCTTATTTTCCGTAAGATTGGATGGGCGAGTGGTTTAATGGATAACGTTTTGGAATTGTTAATCGGAGAGGCGAGTTCCAAGTTTGTTATATTCACTTACATGCAAATACCCTTAGAAAAGGTACAAATTCACCTGTTCTCTCACCAGCTACGATTTAATTAGTAAGACTTTAATCACTAAACCATTATTACCTCCAAAAAAAAGAAAGACATTTTTTAGAATCTAAAAATATCTTCTGGCTTTAAATAACCGTCAATGGGTTAATAAGTCGTAGAAAACGAATCAATACCAATACCTTGATACAAATGTACACACACAGACACACAGACACACACGCACACACACACACGCATACACAGACATACACAGACACACACACACATGCACACACACATACACACAAACGCACACAGACACACACACACACGCACACACACACATACACACACACGCACACACACACAGAACACGCACACAGACACACACACGCACACACACATACACACACACACACATATATGAGATAAGAATAAATGGAGTATAATTCCACTATGTGTATCATTTAATTTTGAAAAAGGACTCAATACAGGGTAGAGCTTAATATTATTTATTATATGAGATTAAAACAAAAACATGTTAAAAATCGCTACACAATAGCTTTCACCTCATATATATATATATATATATATATATATATATATATATATATATATATATATATATATATATATATAGTATTTGTAAAATCCTTGATGCATTATGATGCCAGTGTTGATGTTCTGTTTTTACACAAATGTAAAAGGAAAACATTTTTTTAGATCTGATCCGACTGCCAGTCCAGGATTTATAAAATCTTGAAATATATAAAAATAACAAAAATATATACTCTTACTTTACAAATAAATAGGGATGTATTAGATAATAGAGAAAAGAGTTCAATTTCCAAGATGTCTAAGGTAACAGAATATATTACTAATATAGAAGCAATATCAATAAATGTTCATTTTTTCCTGATATGCATTGTTTGCAGTTTTTAATTTTTAATAAAGAGTGGGTGGGTTGAAATAATATGCAGGTTCAGTAAGGTTATATGAAATGCGTGATACATGCTTAGGTGATCTTTCGATACATGACTGATGAGGTAGATTTTTTCCACAGTAAGTTGCCATTTCTTTCTGCAGTAAACCAGTTACCACCCAAGGCTATAGAACCCAGTCTGTCCTGCTATTTACCCATAGCCGAGGGGAGAAGAAGAGGATTCATACCTTCCCCAAGGGTATTAGCATGTAAGTGAATGTAATGGATTCGACTGGAATTCAAATTTGGCTCTCCGATTACTTAATCCGAGCTGCTAGATCTCTTAATTAACTGCACCTTCCCATTTATTTGAGTATAATCTGTTTTTGTCCTTATTTTTTGTAAAGAATGGGATAGATTTTTTATTTATTAATTCGACAGATTTTTATTTCTAATATTATATATTTTACTCTAATATGATTTTTCAAATATTCAGGCTGGTAGATGAAAATAAAAAAAAAAGTATACTGTTTAATAAATAAATACAAATATCCACTAAAAATAACGTTTAAGTAATAAAAACTTATTTTTTCTCTGTCTTTTCTTCATGAGTAGATAGGTTGGCCTATCATCCTGTTCACACTCCTTTCTGGTCTTTTGAACAGGAGTTGAGGTTTATCCCTAGTCCCGTGTTTAGGATTGGCTTTCTGGTTCCTTCTAAAGTCTATTCATTCACTTGTGTTTTCTTAATCACTACAGTTTTGACCTCTTTAAGTCTAGAGTCAGTCGTTATCTTTCCTGCATAGCCTCATGAACCTTACTTCTTGTCTTACCTATGCTCATACAACACCACAGAGTACCCCCCACAAATTGAATGGCTCTTGGGCCTTGTATTTAGTAAACATTATTTTAAAAAATCTGTCATTTCTTTCTTGGTCTTTCTCACCAGATATGGTTCTCTTTCTTTGTTCTCTCTCTGTTTTCCCTTTCCTTGTCTCTTTTTGAGTCTTCTTTTCTCTCTCCCTTCTCTTGTTTCTTCTCTCTTCCTTTCTCTCACTTTTTTTTCTATGCCTTGCTTCATCCTTTCTGTCTCCCTGAGATTGTCTTCCTCTCTCTTTCTTCTTTGCCTCCACTCTATCCAACTCTCTCCAACTTATCTCTTAAACTTTAGACAAATATCCTTACTGATCAATAACTACAAGCTGTTTAGCATTTTGCGCCCCAGTTTGATTATGAATAGGCCGACGTGTTGCTTATTCTGACAGGGGATCAGTTTCATTGATCTGCTTCCTGTTCATATGAGAAACCTGCTGTGCGGTCTGTTAGCTTCAAAAAAAGTCAGTATGTTATTTTTATGTCTGTTTCTTTCGGGTTTCGTTTTCAGGTTATTTCTCATTTTGTCCTTTTTTCATAGAACCTAGTAAAAAAAAATCACTCACCACTCCAAGTTAAAATATATCAATTTCTGAGCTTTCATTTTTATCCTTACTAGAACAACGTTTCAGCTATTGTGTTCCCTGTACTTCTTCAGGTGTCAAATAGTCCAACAGCAAATAATATAAATAATGATAGTTCTGTATACCAGAAATTCAGACCTTCCATCATAAACTAACAAATTATTACTTAATTTCATTTTGACATCTTTCTTTATAAAATCGTCAAAATTAGATAGTAGTTGATGAAGACTTATTTAATTTATTTAATTGCATTCTCACATTCTAGGTTCGCCCATCATCCTGTTTACACCACTCCCTGGACTTTTGAACAGGAGTATTGCCTTATCACTTGTTTCGTCTTGAGTTTTCCAGTTCCTTCTAAAGTTTTCCCATTTACTTTCACTCCCAGTATCCCCTAGTGTTTTAGTGGCTTTATCTCCTTACTTGGGGGTGAATCAATAATAAAAAGAAAAAATTGGTTACAGATCATGAATTTTTCTGAGAATTATAACCATCTATATATTTCTCTCTCTCCAAGTCAATCTGGAATAGAAATGAGTGGATATATAAGATATACAATCTTCTGGTATTAATTTGTCTTTAAAAGCAGTGTTCAAAATGTTTTGAGCCGAACATCATTTAGGACATGGCATCAGGAAAGGGATTCTTTTGCTTCATTTTTTTGACAAATACATTTATTTTTCAAGGTTGATTTTACGTGCCATCTTGACCATGGTTTGCCTTCAAGATATCTCCCCACCCATTAATCTTTGACTTCTGCTTATGAAGCGTAGTTCTTATGATAGCATATAAGCATCAAATTTTTGTGGTGCAATCTTTTCAGGAGCCAAAAATTTAATGATAACATACAACATTAATTTCTGCTTCTGATTACCTGGTTGGTTATTGTCAACTGCTTCAACTTTTTATTTGTTTCTGAAATGGAAATGACAAGAAGGCAATGAAAATGTGACTATTTTTAGTTATATTTGAATTTTTACATGCACACCTATACACACACATGCTCAGACACACACACACACATGCTCAGACACACACACACACACACATGCTCAGACACACACACACACACACATATACTTATCTAGTACTCTTTAGGAGTACATTATTCATGGAATTCACTTTCTCTACTTTGGACAATGTAATCTTGATAATGCAACACTGAAAAATTCTACCACCTTTTTCTATTCAATTCTCAATTTGTTTTGCAATCTCAAATTAAAAAAGTCATTTCTTTATTGTGATAAGACGCTACAATAATAAGGTGGGGTAAAACTAGAAGTAAAATAATAGTAATAATCAAGACTGTGTATCATTATCAATGTGATAAAAAACAAAAAAAATAAGATGAAGTAAAACTAGTAATAAAATATTAATGATTAAAAGACTTCATCTAAAGGATTTCAAGTAGTCATTGAAGGTGAATGTAATTTTTTTTAAAGCAAACTTGTAGTCATAAATATTTAACCCCCTGTAACCTGTAATGGCATTCACCTGAGGTGGGTTGAGCCAGCTCCAATATTGAAGTTTCATGGGAATTTGGAATTCACAAGCGGTCCCCAACCCACATGAGCACATGAGAATTGATTATAGTGGTAAAGGTTTTGTGCAGGACCATTCACACTTTTTGAAGGGCCGAATACAGAGACCTGGTGCACTAAGTGCCACAAGGTCTGCAAACGACCCTCCGTAGATTTGAATTCAGAGTTTTCCTTCTCCTAGACCAGTTGCCATCCAAGGCTATAGAACCCAGTCTGTCCTGCTATTTACCCATAGCTGGAGGAAGAAGAGGATTCACACCTTTCCCAAGGGTATTAGCAAGTAAGTGAATGTAATGGATTCGACTGGAATTCGGACTCAGCTCTGCGATTCCTCAATCCAAGCCGCTATCCATTACTCCACCATGCCTCCTATAAATATTTGGTTTAAACAAAAAACAAAAACAAAATGATTTTATCTAAATATCATTTTCAACTTCAGATCTTTGACTTCAGTGTTGGCTGATACTTTCATATCATTTTAATAAAAAGTTGAAATGACATTATGGTTTTAAAAGGATTTGAGTTTATAAGTTTGTAGTTATTATTTGTGACACTTGATTCAACAAGACCTAAGAACATTAACCCAACGCTTAATGTTAAAAGATACAGTAAATCCAACTTGTCAGTCTTGTTAAAGCAAACTCTGTTTTAGGCTTTATAAAAGTAACTTATTGCTAAGCATACATAAATATGAGTATATAGGTTCACATATCATCTGGTACACAGTCCTTCCCAGTCTTTTGAACAGGAGTAGAGGTTTATCCCTTGTTTACTGTTTAGGATTGGGTTTCTGATTTCTTCCAACGTCTACTTCAACTCTATATTTTTAATGTTTCTGTCTAAACTGTGAAAAGTTAATTTACTATTTATTTGTTTTTTTTTTCTCAATAGGAGTAGATAGGTTTGCCTATGTCCAGTTCACACCCTTTCCAGTCTTTTGAACAGGAGGCAAGGTATATCCCTTGTTTTTAGGATTGTGTTTCCAGTTCCTTTGAAAGTCTTCTCATTGTTTTTCAATCCCAGTATCTTTTTGCATCTTAGTGGCATCAGGACCTTGCTTGGGATGGAATTGATTAAAAAAACAACATATGATAGGGTACTAAAAAGTTCTCAGACTCACTCAGTTTCCAAAATCTGACTAAATGGACAAACGTCAGAATTTATTCTGGAATCCTTTACTAATCGACTGAGAACTTTTCAGCACCTCCTCATATATGTGTGTGTGTGTGTGTGTGTATACGTACACACACACATATATAAATTCAGACGTGTGCATATGTTGGTGTATGTGTATGTGTTGTAAAGAATCCCTTAACACATATATAGACTGTGTGGACACTACAAACGTTAATGAATCCACTTGTAAAAAACAGGAAAATGTTTTTAGAACAATTTTTATATGTAATACTCACAACATTTGTCAAAAATGAAAAATATTGATTTATATTGTTTTAGAAGGTAGAGCCTGTTTTTAATATAAATACAGTGGTAAATTAATCTCTTTGACTAATGATCAGTTGATAACAGTTTTGTAAAATAAAATTGATCTTTGTCTTATCGTATTCCATTTTCTTGTTTGTAAAATGCCAATTAACAACAAAATAGGCTTTTAAATTGTCTGTGTTTATGAGTCTTGGGTCAGTAAGACACAAGTCTAAAAAATTTCATGCGTTTTAATAATTATGGAATCTTTCCTTCCATGCCTCTTTAGATGGCATATTTGGAAGAAGCCAGTCAATTTTACATGTTGCAAGTGTCAAAGAGAGGACTTTTATTGTTCAAAGACATCTCAATGATCCAACATTATATCTAAGACAGCAAATTTCTTTGCAGATGCTCAGGCAATAAATGGCTGCTTCTTCCTCTGATGGTAATTCCTGATGTCAGTTAAATTTAGTTGTTGCACTTGACCAGCTTGTTCTCTTGACCAGTTTAGGCAGCTGAAAAGACAGCTTTGTGCACGCTTACAGCAAAAGGCAATTGGGGTTATTTTTCATCTGAACATCTTTTGCAACTTGCATTAGCTACCCCCACCACTCAAAATGTGATTTGTTTATATTCTTTTGTTTTTCCTTTCTATATTTATTGCACTAAAATTTATTGACTAAATGAGTAATTGTTATTAACTAGCAAGATAACCTGGCATTCAGTCAAACCTACAAAGTCAAATATCCACTTAACAGAAACATTGTTATTGAGCAAGAGAGCAACATATAAAAAAAAGACAAAAATAAAAAGTCAAATATACCCATCATGGCGCCTGATTTAATAAGGGTATACCAGGCACATGCATCACAGCAAAGTTAGAAATACCCTGAGGTTGGCTAACCCAGCTCTCTTAGGCGGTGTTCAATTAAGGGTGTTTCTAAATGTCTACATGTGATTCTGAAGTTAGCTAGCTTATCCTTTAAACTTTAAAAAAAGCTACAATTTTTTTCTACTAATCCTGTTCATGAACAGAGATGCAAATTTCATCACTCCCGCCTTGTGCTTAAAGTCAGACACTTATTGTACAAATCTGTAGGACTGAACCAGTTATATGCTGTAGCCCATCTTAATTCAGCAAGACAAGAGCTCCTATTATTATGGGAATTCTTGCAAATTATGATCATTATTATTATTATTATTATTAACTACATCTGGAGCACCTTCCTCAGTATCCCTGAAGACCCTAACACAGGGTATGGTCTCAAAACTTGGTTTTCCGAAGCATCCACAGTTTATTTTGTCAACTGGGAAGTGCACTCAAGAAAACTTAATAAAAATACAGAATATCTATTCAAATTCAGGTAGCCATTAAAAATAAAGTTAGAAATAATAAAAAAGTAGGATTAATGAAAAAAATCCATTAATACTTTAGAAATTGTTTTGTTTATGTTTAAATACAAAATTGAGCAGATATGACTTTTGAGAAGATCTGAATGAATGTGCAAATAGATCCTTGCTTGACTGTGAAAGTCTCCATAGCCAAGCAGTCAAAGCATGCTGGATCATGTGGTAGTTTTTTTTTTTTTTTTTTGCAAATGGGGATGCAGGTTCAAATCCTGGCAGAGGGCACATTTTCTTTATTAAGTTTTCTTCAGTCTTTCAGTAGATGAAATAAACACTATTTTTTTTTAAATAGAATATCTACTCAAATACGAGTATCCTCTAAAAAATAATGTTTGAAGTAATATATATATATATATATATATATATATATATATATATATATATATATATATATGAATAAAGTATATTTCAGAAGCAAGTATTCATCCAAACAAATACTGAATTAAAAGGACTAACAATGTCTGTTTAATTTTTTTATTATATTTTTCCAATTTTTGGATGAGGTGTTAAGTATTGTGGTCAAAGTTGTGGATAAACTGTCGAACGTTCATATTTTGTTCTGTTTGTTGAAGTACTTCTGACAATTGCAGTCATTTTCAAGAACCAAGTGATGCCTGTGTGGTAGTTACAATTCCTTTTGTCTACATCCTGGTATTCTTTGCAAAGCTGGATGTTTGTTGGTTCTTTTTAATCAAAATTGTGTGTGTGTGTATGTGTCTGTGAATAGCGTGTGTGCGAGTAGTGTGTGTGTGAGGAATGCATGTGTGTGAGTAGTATGTATATGTGTGTATGATTAGTGTGTGAGTAGCGTGTATATGAGTACTGTGTGTGGGAATAGTTGAAATATGAGTAGCATGTGTGTGTGTTTGTGTGCTGGTGTGTGTATGTGAGTAGAGTGTATGTGTGTGTATGCATGTGTATGTGTATGTGTGAAGACAGACTGACCAAAAAAGGTAATGAAATATGAGAAATGCAGATATATATTTGACTAAGACAGATCCATTTCGTTTATTAAGCATAGCTTTGTCTGGCACAAGACCAAATGTCCGGGGACACCCAGTGAGAATTGATCTCACTCTGCTAGAGAATGGTTTACAAAACAACACTCTATGACAGGCACCCAAGTATATGTCTCAATTTTTGGCATGGGAAATGCTAAAATCAAATATTATTAGAGGAAGGAATCAAAACAAATGTCAAGTAAGAATAAAATGTTGTTGCAGGTGGAAGTTTACCTCTTGAAATATCAACACAAGAACTGTGACACTTTTATTTTAATCCCTTCTTGATCTGCAGTAATATCAGCTCTATAGCTCTATGCTTTCAGTAATCCTTAGATTAATTCCTGACCACCGACAATCCCTTACTTCCAGATTTGCAATACATTTCTAGAGTAAAACTGTAGCAATGAAATTAAAATTGTCTATATAATAGCTCCATGTTGTCATAATGATTGCATTAATTCCTGACCACTGACAATTCCTTACTTTGAAAACTGCAAGAGCCAGTTACTTTCCTTTCTATCATGAATGGATCAGTCCATTCATGATAAGTAGTCCTGTAAGTAAGTGAAAAAGATAATATTATTTTAGTGACTTGTCTAGCTGAGTACTAAATATTACTATCACAACTGATTTTGTTGAGTGATGTCTCTTGCCAGAGCCCCACATGACAACACATTCTAGTGTAAAACTGTACCAATCAAATTAACATTGCCTATATAATAGCTCTATGTTGTCAATAATGCTTTCATTAATTCCTGACCACTGACAATTCCTTACTTCTAGATCAGCTTTTTTATTGTAAAGCAATGAGCAAGCATGAGGTCAATGAGAATTGAATTTCTAGATTTTGCAGTTTTTTAGTCCCAAAATTAAATACATTCTTAAAATATCAAATAAATGATGTGAAATAAAAGAAATTGCATTTAGCAGATACAAATTAAGAAATTTCTAAATTATGGTTTCTGTGATTGCTGTTAATTCCATTAAAATTCATAAAATATAGAATCATAAAAATGAACCAAATTAAATTATTGAATTCAGAGTAATATAAGTTCACAATACGTATTAGAGGTCAACTCATCAGGATTATTGTATTATTACTCTTATTATTTTCTGTATTATTATTATTTTAGTTTAATGTATCATACCAAATAATTTTTCTCTCCAGAATCTATCTTACATATTTATAAGTCTACCATTCACCCATGCTTTGAATATTGCTATCACATCTGGTCTAGTGCGCCTGCTATATATTTAAAGATTTTTGATACAATACAAAGAAGAATCTGCAATTTTATTGACCCTGATATACTATCCCGGATTCAGTCAATTTCCCACTGCTGAAATGTAGATTCCTTGTGTTTTTACTATAAATACTTTCATGGTAATTGTTCTGAGGAACTTTGCTCATATTATAGTATGAATTTAAGTGTATTTCTAAATTAGCAACAAGGTTTCATCATTCTATAACGTCTAACTTTTGGAACTCTCTTCTGGCTTCTTGCTTTTCAGTCAAATTTGATCTTCAAAAATTTAAATGCAATGTCAATTGTTATCTGCTGTCTTCTTGATTCCACTTATTTTGAATAAAAAAAATTTATTTTAGAGTATTTTTTTTATTTACATTCACTCTATATGGTCTATGAAATCTTATTAGAATTGATCCAGATCCAGAACCTTCTCACTCCTTGATAAAGGAAATTTTTTTCATCTGAATCCATTTTGCACATTTTTTAATCTACCATTTGTCCATGCACTGAATATTGATACCATATTTGGTCTAAAACTCCTGCTATATAGCTCTGAATTCTTGACAAAATTAAAAGAAGGGTCTGTAACGTAATCAATCCTGAGCTGGCATCTCAACATCAGTCACTTCTTCACAGATATGACATGGCTACTCTCTGTCTTTTCTACAAATATTTTCATGTATCAATTGTTCTGATGACCTTTCTTCCCTAATGACTCGATGGTATGAACTTAAACTTGCCACCAGATTGGCTACGAGGTCTCACCATTTTACTGTTGAACTAGCTAGATAGAATTGTATGTTCTATTCTAGTAGTTTCTTTTTTTTTGCACTTCTTGTCTGTGGGACTCCTTTCTGATTTCTTGCTTCCCTGTCAACTGCAATCTTCAAAAATTTAAATTCAACACCAATTGACATCTTCAGTTTTTCTGAACCCCATTTTTTATTGTTCTTTCTTCTCATTCTTTCACATTAAAGTCTTATTCTTTTTCACTCTCAATAATCCCTTGTCTCCTAGTGGCATTATTGCCTTGCTTGGGGTGAAGTGATAAAAAAAGCAAAAACATTGTTATCTTTCCCACATGTTCTCATAAACTGTACTTGTTACCTCCTCCTTTTATGCTCATACAACAAACTCATTCAGTAATATTCATTAAATATTCAGTAATTCATTCATTTAATAATCAGTAAATTCATTCAGTAATATAAGGTTCAAGAGCAACTCAAGGGCTCACCCTTGAGTTGCTCTTGAACCTTATATTGGATGAATATTAGTAAAAAAAAAATTTGCTTCTTATCTCCATTTTCATCTCTAATAGATATGCATCGATAGACTTTAAACATGAAATAACTGGTTTTGATCTCACTTTAACATTGAGATGATATTAGATATGGGTTTTTACCTTACATTGAATGTAATTTAAAGCAAGGTGATGATGTTTTGTCGTCCTTAAAAACATTCCGTGGCAAAACTGCCAATTTACTTTGAAAGCTCATTTCAGCCTGAGTAGATCTTTAGCAGCCTGTCTATCAAATGGCATGTCATAGAGTTTTATGTTTCAACTGCTGCTTTATTTTCAAAATTGTTTCTTTTATTTCCTCTTCTATTGTATTATGCCAAGTCATTGGAAGAATCTTCTATGAAATCATCTTAGATTCCTTCTGCTGCAATTCTTCTGTCACTATACATATATATTTTTTACCGATTATAGCGAGTGTTGTCTGCCATTCTTTTTCAAGATGGCTGACATTTGGTATTGGCTATAGTTATTCTATCTTGAAACATAGTGGTAAGGACTACAAAGGAAAAGCAGGCAAGTGAATTAAAAAGCCAAAAATAGAAATGGCAGTGGAAGAAATGCATCTTGGAATGAATTAAAAACATTTGGGAAAATGTGTCACATGCTTTAAAATGTAATTTTTTAGTTTTTCATTGCTTTAATACATTAAAATGTTTGACTTCCTTTTACTTCACTTCATTTTGCCTGCTGCACATCCATGTTACTTTTCTTTTTTCTTATTTCTTTGAATTTGATTTCTACATTTTCCTGATTGTGTTTCTTATAAAATTATATCTTCCTTCATTTTGTTTTTTGTTTTAAAGAAAGAAGATAACAAAAAACAATCTAGTTGTGCATACTACGTAAATATATAATGCCTCAGCCAATAGAATTAAACTATCGAAATCTGCAGAGAATGTGCAACAGTCTGATTGTAGCTTACAAATGATTGGACGAAAAATGTGTACCTAAATCTCATTGGTTATTTATTATTTGCAGATTCAGATCGTTTAATTTAGTTCTAATACTTGTTTTCCTATTTTTCGCGGTGAAAAGTGTGGAGTTCCCACAGGGTTCGGCTTTCTTAAGTGATGCATTCATCATTTTCTTTATTGATTATGGCATCCAATACATGATCTTTTTGGTTTTATCACACAGAACAGCCATTGAAATAGAAATATAATGGGGACCTTTTTCTTTTCCTCACTGTCTTAGTTCTTTTGTTAAAAGAAACTTAATCTTTTCACAAAATGAAACTTACCTTGAATAAGGGTTTGACATGAACAGATTTATCATTAACTTCCTGTTATTTATTGATTTATTTGAGTTTTGGAAGCCATTTTGTTTATTTTATTTAATTTGAAAATCAGGAAAGGGATTGTCAGTGGTCAGGAATGAATGTAAACATTACTGATATCATAGAGATATTAAACTAGTGATTTTACTGTAGAAATGAATTGCAGATATGGAAGGGATTGTCAGTGGTCAGGAACAAATGTAAACATTAACGAAAGCATAGATCTATTATGCTACAGGTTTACTATAGAAATGCATCATATTTAATTTGCTTTGTGAAGTAGAGAATCATTTTTTACAAAAAAACAAAAAAACTTAAATCAGCTGATCAATGTTTAACCCTTTCAGCCCTGACCACTGCTTTACCGGTGGTAGAAAAAAATGATTTAATACCCAGCCACTGGGTGAACAGTGGTAGAGAAAAATGACTTAATGCCCAGTCACTAGTTGAACGGTGGGTAAACACTTGTAATTATTTTTATATCTACCGTGAAACATTACAAACCAATTATTTGCAAATTTTGACTCAGGTGCTCAAGAAGAAGGATTAAAATTGTTCAGGGATGCAGGGCTCAAAGGGTTAAACATTATTATATTGCAAGATATCGTCAGATAACTCTATAAGGGATACTAGTATCATGTAATTTATTTATAAATTAAGTAAATTTAATTAATTTATTTATAAATTAAGTAAATTTTTTTGAAAGTTTATTCCTATCATCACTTGAAAATGGAAAAAGACAGTGTATATGTACGTTTGTCGAGCATTAATCTTGCTAGAAAAGGGGAAATATTAAAGAAGCCAGGTCTAGTGTACACCGTGCATGAGATAGATATTATGTCTGCCTCATAAATCCGCCTATGATTTTTATTATGAAAATATTTTAAAATCTTCACAGAATCAAAATCGAAATTATGATCAGCTTCAGTTGTGGGTACAACTAAAGCATTGTTTAAATTTCCGAGGCTCGACAAACGTGCATATAAGTTTTAGATCAAAATAAAATTCTTTTCTTTTTTCATTCAAAATACTCAAATTTTAGGAATACATTTTCACAACATCGCCCATGTGACGACGACGTGATCATATTTAAACGGAACGCTGATCTTATAAAAGATTTCAGTTATCTGTTTGGATTGGTCTTGCTCTTATGTCCATCGTCTTTTTCATGTTGAATTGAATATGGTCTAATGTTAATTATGCTTTATGAATCCTGAAGATGGTCTACTAGACTGAATCCTGAAGATGATCTACTAGACTGAAACGTCCGACGTTGACATTATATTAACATTAAAACAGCATAATTGCGTATTAGGATTTTTGTTTGTTTTTTCCGTATATTTTTCTTCATACTGTCGGATCTATATCCATATATTTACTTACATATATATATATATATATATATATATATATGTCTGTGTGTGTGTGTGTGTACATTTCAAAAGTTTCAGGCCACCCCCTTGTAATTTTTTAAATTGGCCCTCAAAATAGTTGTTTTGTACATTAAATAAGAGAAAATTATTATAGATGGATAAAAAATACACAACATGATTTATTTTTAGAAATTTTATTATGACAAAAAAAAAAGCATTTTATGATTAAATTCTGTTCCTTTAGCCATGATTACTGCAGCACCAGTTTTTGGCACTTGTTGCAAAAGTTTCTTAAAGTATGTATTATTACATTCTTTTTTCAATGACCCCCAAGAGCTCTCCTTTATTTTTGGGATGGAAAGGTTTCAATCTTCTGTCAAAATCATCTCATGCTAATTCTGGGGGTGGCTCAAAAATTTTGAACTGTACTGTATATATATATATATATATATATATATATATATATATATATACATATATATATATATATATATATATTGCTCTTTTCATCCTTTTCATTCATATATATATATATATATATATATATATATATATATATCATTATATTAGGTTGGTGCAAAAAAAAATGTTGTTTTCTCACATAGTAACATGTGAGAAAACGACATTATTTTTGCACCAACCTAATATATATATATATATATATATATATATATATATATATATATATATATATATATATATATATATATATATATATATGAATGATAAAATTATAGTTTTAAGATATTTATTAATTAAAAATACTCAAAATCAGAGATTCAACACATGTAAATATAAAAGTGGACACTGAAGTCAGCACAAAACAGCAACTCAGTCTTATGCTTAAGGCCTTCAAGTATGAAACAGAATAGTGTTGTTGACCTCAGTGTATGTTTTATTTATATATATATATATATATATATATATATATATTATTGCTTAATTAATATATATTATTGCTTAATTAATATATATATTGCTTTGTATTGATGTCTGCTTAGTATTACTAATATCTTATATGGATGTACCGGTATTTAATTAGTATTATTAACATCTTACATTGATTAGTTGGTCTTATTCGCATCTTATATGGATGCTCTTTATTTAACGGTTGCATAATAATTTGCCAAAGTAGTTCTGTATTTTTGATCTGTTTTATTTATTTTTTTTTTTTCAAACAATGAAGTTATTTACCAGTTTCATAAAGGGGCCTTTTATTTATCAACTACAAAATTTTATGTCAGGAGCTGAACTAGCATATAACTAGTTAGTATTGTGTTAAATTACCTCCCTACTCCTTTTAGCATTTACTTATTTGGAAAGTTGAATGTCAAACTTCAACATATCTTACAGAATAATGTAACAACTTGTATCTATCCATAAGAAAATTTTATAGGATTTACATGCAGAAAACTTCATGCCATATATGGGTTTGAATTTAACATAGATCACATTCGATTGGTTAATCATGGCAAAGCACACGTGCCTATTTTTTTTTTTTAAAGTATTTTGCTTTTGAAATTAAATTAATCTTTCACTTGCCAGTGGTTTGCCTAAGGAGACACATTTGTTGTGTTGAAACCTAATTGTAATTGTGTAGCAATTTTTAACACGTTTTTGTTTTAATATCCTAAAATAAATAAGATTTAGCTCTACTCTTTATTGAGCCCTCTTTTAAATTAAATGTTATGGACAGTGAAATTATACTTCATTTGTTCTCATCTTACCTGGATATAGATATAGATATATATATATATGTACCTCCAAATAAAAATTATACTTAAAGTTAAAAATAAAATTTTAAAAATGAAAAAATCTCGAAGTTATTTTAGTTTTAATTTCAAAATAATACATTACCTTTATTATATCCAATAGGCAAGATACATTGCAGTATTTCAAAACAAATTGAAATTAACTGGAATTATTTTTTTAAATCACTAGAGATGGCTAATTTTAATCATTCTTAGCCATATTTACAAATCTGTTAGCACAACGTAATTCTACTTATTAAGAAATCTTTCAAAAATAAATTATAATTTTCTGAAACTTTATTTGAGGAAGATTAGCTGATCTAAAGTTTAATTAATCTGATTTGAAACAAATATTACTTTTAATTTAGAATATCACAGAAAATCATATTTTAACAGAGGGATCATTTTTTTTGTGAGGTGTTGACAACTATTTCAGTAGACTTATGTTTAGGATTTTTTTTGAAGGGAGACACTTAGGGTAACAATTACTTGACAGATAAAATGTGAATGCCCTTTTTTATATTTTTTTTAACTACCAAGTAATCTTTAAAATTTAGGAAAATATTCTAAATAATCTAATAGCGTATTGAATTTAAGTCACTTTGGCTTTATAGTTTTAATTATGAAGATGCTTGGTGATGAAATTACCAATAAATTTTTAATTTATTAAAGTTATGTTCTGATGGTCATCTGTATTTGCACACATTAGCACATTTATACATATGTACAAAAAACATTCAAAATTCTTTTTAAAATGCTGGGAATTGCTGAATTATAGTATGCTTTTCCATTTATAATTAGTAAATATAATTTTTACTTAATAACAATATCATGTAACTGGTACAAATTAATACAAAGCTTTAAAATTTTATAAATTAATTTATTAAAATGTTTAAAGAATGAAAACAATTATTGTAAAAATTCATCATTCATCAAAAATTTTTTTTCTTAAGACAATAATGTCCGTAATATATCTTATTCATATAAGGTCTGATCAAAGAGTATCAGGACTGCTGCTATGGTAAAGGAGTTAAATTACACAGAGTGAAGCCCCTTGTTATAAGTTATAATATTCACAATCACTTCTGTTGTTTATACCAGTGCTTGGAAGGAAAGTGTGTAGAGTGTGATCGTCTCACCATACCACAATGGCTTCATCAGTGACCATGTCTTGTTCAGCAGTTTTTGACAAAAGACAACATTTCCCAGGTCTGACAACCACCATATTCTCCAGATCTCAACCCTTGTGACATTTTCCTCTTTGAAAACCAAATCTTGCTTGAAAAGAACAAGATTTCATGACATTGAGATCATCTAAGAGAAGCAGCTGCTCACTATTCCAACAAAGGATTTCAAGGAATGCTTCCATTAGTAAAAACAATCCTGGATAAAATGTGTGTCTACAAAAGGAGATTAAATGCCAAATTGATAATGTATTGTAGTTTTCTTTTTATAACACCAGTTCCAATACTTTTGATCAGACCTCGTAAAATCAATTAAAATCTTTTCTCATTAAATAATGTTTCAATTCTATTGTATTTTTGATTTTATGACTTAGATGTTCAGTAACTGGGGGGGGGGGTCAGGACCCTTATGCTAATATAAACATTAAGTGTTACAAAAAAAGATTTCTCAAAATTTCATAAAATAAAATAAATGGTACTAGGGGACAGATGTAAAAAAATATTTTTACTAAGATTTTCTAAGAAAGAAACATTTCTAAAATTAATTTCTTTCATTTGTGAATAAGTCCTGAAAGTTTCATTAGAATCTAACAGTTATCAGCAAGAATTACCAAATCAATGTGCTTTTCACCAACAAAAAATGCTCATATTCCCTATTCTAATTAATGGTGCCCCATTGATGCAAGAAAAAAATTTTTAACTAAAATTTTGAAGGTTCTAAAAGTTAATCAAAAATATAAGTTAATAATCAAAGAATCCTTTGGTCTTTCCTCTTTTAACAATAAAAGTTTCTTTTATTAATTTTGGCTAATTTTTTTATCATGTATGCACTTTGGAGGTACCTATTTACATATATATATATATATATATATATATATATATATATATATATATATATATATATATATATATGCAAAGGTAAAAGAATTAAAAGTAGATAAATTCAAACATTCATAAGATTAATTTAAAAAAGGGCTCAATACAAGAGTAGAGCAATAGTGATCAATTATTAAATCAGAGATTTGAAACTACCGTAAATTGCAGGCACACTAAAGAATTAACCTTACAATCGTGCTAAACTTTATAACTCAATAATCACTTCTTTTATGCTATATTACCATTATATAAACATTTTAATGCTATCTTTAGTGGTTTATTCTAGATTAAGGTATTAAATAGGTTAGTATTCATAATTTACTAGTAGTTAGGTTTGCCATGGATTGGCTTTTAATTATTTTACTGTTGATGTTGTTTGATAATAGTTTTTAATTTAAAATAAATATATAAAAGTCATATAAATATTTTAAAATTTATTTTGTATTCTAATTTATATGGTTGTATAGTTAAGTAGTTGTTTTGTTTGTATATTGTTTTTTTCTTAACATGTCTTTTATTTACATACTATGTTTAATTAATTTTTTGTCTTGCTTGGGGTGAAATGATTAAAGAAAATTCTATAAATGAAAATTGCAACCTTTTATATCTTAACAACTGTTAAAATTTTAAGTCACCCTTACATATAATTTGTAAGATATGCACTGTGTTGACTTTATTGTATAGATAAATATTTCATTTTTGGATGATGTGCTTTTTATGTTTTCATCAATTTTTATTATTATTATTTGAACTCAAAGTACTATCCACACACAAATATTAGTGGATAATACCAAAATGCAATATTGTACTCACTGCATGCAAAGACTCAAAATCCTAAATGCAATTATTTTACAAAATAAACAACCCATATTAAATAAAATATCTTTTTCCACAGGAGACAGTATCTTGAAGTATGTATAAAACATTTACTATGTGTACAAAATAATAATATTTGATACATGCTTTTTTCAGTGAGGTCTTGCTCACTTCAACCATTACATGTGGTGTTATGCAAAACTTTTTTTTTAATTTAATCATTTCATTCCAAGCAAGGCAATAAAGCCACTAGGATCTAAGGGGTTACTAGGTGTGAAAGAGAATGAGAAGACTTTAGTGAAGTGAAGAGAAAGGATAATAAAAGAACAGGGTTCATGAAGACAGAAGATGTCAATTGGCATTACATTTAAAATTTTCCAGGTTGTAGGTGTCAGTGAAACAAGAATTCGGAAAGGAGTTCCACAGGCAAGAAGTGCAAAAGAAGAGACTCTTAGAATAGAACTGACAGTTGGATCTAGCTAGTTCAACAGTAAAAAGGTGAGACCTAGATGTCAATCTAGTAGCAGGCTTAAATTCATGAAGTCAAGACTCTAAGGTGAACAACTCATCAGAACGATTGCCATGAAAATATTTGTAGAAAAGACAGATGGAAACCATGTCCTAAGATTACTTGAATATTCAGGCTGGTAGACACTAATAAATATACTGTTTTAAAATACAATAAACTGAACGACTACTCAAATATGGCTATTCACTAAAAATAACATTTAAGTGATAAAAATTTGTTGAATTAATAAATAAAAAATCCATTACTTCTTTAGAAGTTGCTTTGTTTATATTTGGTTACAAAACTGAATAGATAGGAAATTTTGTAGATCTATGACGAGAAGAATTTCACTTAAAGTTACTATTCAGCCTTGCTTGCCTAGTAATATCCTACATAGCTGATTTTGTATAAGCATGTCTGCCTTAATGATATTTTCCCCAAATAATGTATTAAAAATCATTTACTACAGATAACATTGCAAATAATTTACTATAGAAATAGAATGCAAATGATTTATTATAGAATTCAAAAGAAATTATTTGCAATAGTATTAGGTTGGTGCAAAAATAATGACGTATTAATGTCGTTTTTTGACATATTTTTTAACGTCAAAAAACAACATTATTGCGTCATTATTTTTGCACCAACCTAATAATACACTACAAATTTTTTACTATAGATATGCATTGCAAACGATTTTAAATGCATCGTGGATGTTTTACTATAGAAATGCAGTGAAAATTTTTAATCACTAGTATTTGTTGTAAATTACATTACAAATTATTTACTATAGAAATGCATTACAAATTATTTATTATAGAAATTCATTACAAATTATTTACCTTAGGAATGCATCTCAAATCATTTGCTATAGAAATTCATAGTAATTCAATTACTAAATGTGCATTGGAATTGAATTCCTATAAAAATTCACCAAAAATGAATAAATTGTTAACATTTCAATAAAAATTCTTTCTTTTTCTATGTACCATGTGACTTCAAGACATGAGCGATCATGGCTCTCCACAATTTCCTGTCCTTTGTAGCTCTTAGTAAAGTCTGTTGTTTTGTTATATCTTCTAATCCCTGTTCTGCCAATCATTTAAACAAGCTCCTTAAGTAGTTTATATGCACCGTTTTCATCTGTTCCTCATGTCTTCAGCCAGTCTTGTGAGTGTCAAAATTTCCAAGACCTCTTTCCTCTTTTATGTACCCTAGAAATTTCAATTATCTGTTTCTGATATCATGTATAAGTGTCCTTTTTGTTTCCATTATCTCTCGAACTTCATCGTTGCTCACATGTTCAGTCCATGTTATTCTCAGCATCCTTCAGATTTCTGTTGCTTTAAGTCTCTTCTTCATCTGTAAGGGGATTGTCCAGCATTCCCTGCCATATAGGGGGACTGATATTATGCAACAGTTCAGTAGTTTTTTTCTTTGTAATGAGAATGTCCTGTTTCTTAATATTTCACTTAGCTTTTGAAAAGCAACTTTTGCTATCTTAATACTCTATCAGATTTCAGTGTTGCATTTTCCATCTTCTGTTCAATTACTTCCTACACAATGGAAATAAAACTGTAAAACATGCCAATGATCAAATATTAAATATATCAAAATATTTTAAAATTTAAAATGCTACATTTATTATTTACTTTAAATACAGAAATCATAAAAAGGGAGCACATTTTGGCTGATACTTTTTCCCGTTACCCAGAGGTTGTTGTCAGACAGAAAGGGTAATGAACACTCACAATACAGATGTCTATTTCACTCTAATTCAAATTATCATTGTTCGAAAACTGAAAAATATTTCTACAAAACTGAAAAACAATTTCAAAAAGTTCAACAAGATCTATCCAATTTTTTAGATTTTTAAAATTTTTGGTGTGCAATCATAGCTCTCCACAACTTCCTGTCCTTTGCAATTCTTAGTGCAGTTTGTGTTTTCCCCACCTCACCCAGTCCTTGTTCTGCCATCGATTTACAAAAACTTGTTAGGTAGGTTATACAATAATTTCCACAGTCCTTCTTGACTTCAGTATGTCTTATGAGTGTCAAATTTTCCAAGCCAACTTTCCTCATTATGTCTCCTAGAAATTTCAGTTGTCTCTTTCTGCTTCTAATTATAAGCATGTTTTCTTCTTCCATTTTTCATTTTCCTTCAAACTTCCTTGTTACTTGCATATTCAGTCCATGATATTCTCAGTATCCTTCTGTAAAACCAAATTTCTATTGCCTAAAGTCTTTTCTTCAGCTGTGATGAGATTATCTAGCATTTAGGAGGACTGATACTACATAACAGTTCAGCAATGTTTCCTTTGTTTTTAACAAAATTTTCCTATTTCTTAATACTTTGCTTAGCTTTTGGAAGGTAACTTTCGCTATTCAAGTGCATGGTCAGATTTAGGTGTCACATTTTCTGTCCTCTGTTAAAACACTTCCCAGATATTTAAATTTTCTTGATTGTGGTATCGCCAATTCGTAGTTCACATCTCAAAATTACAGTCAATTTATTTGCATTAGCTGGATTAGGATAGGGAGAATTGATGAGACTGGGGGAAGATAATTGTATCCAGACAGGCACACGCCTGCCTGCCTTCTCACTATCATACATCCCCAGTCACTCTTTCCTCTGGGTCATAGGCTGGTTAGATGATTGCTTCCTTCTTTCTATTCTCCATTCCAGACTCTGCAGGCCATCCTATTCTGGTTTATTCTGTTTTTAGACTGCTTTCATTTTGCTTTCTTGATTCAAAGGCAACATAAGCCAAATCTCATCTAAGACTGTTCTGGCTAAAGATAAAATTGGGGGGAGAAGTTGCTATCATTATTGGAAGAGTTCACCTCATGCTGACCCTTACTGCAAACATCCGGACACTTCATTTTTATTTTTAACTTTCTGAAACATATATATATATATATATATATATATATATATATATATATATATATATAATGAATAAAGACAAAAGAAAAACTTTTTTTTTACCTACCCTTTTCATCATCTGATATACTCTATCAAGACAAATGTTGGCTTGATAAAATCCATCAGAAGATGCTTCTGCTAGAATTTATCAAGGCAGCATTTAACATCAGTAAAGAAAAGTTTTCCTTTTACCTTTATTCATATTGTCTTTTTAAATATATATATATATATATATATATATATATATATATATATATATATATATATATATACCTGAATGTAATGAGAATGAAAATAATATAAATTCTAATGTTCAAAGCATTAATTCAAAAGAGGGCTCAATACCAAGTGTAGAGCAATAATTATTTATTGTAATTTTTACATACGGACAAAGTTTTGTCCATATGTAAAAATTATAATATATATATATATATATATATATATATATATATATATATATATATATATACATAGGTGTGTGTGTATCCAGGCTGTATCAAAAATACCGTTACAAACTTTGGGGGTGGTTTCCTCACACTAAAAAAAGGACAAATGTCCATATAAACATATGTCCACAAGTCCTTCATTTTTTTAATTATCAAGTTTAAAGTTTATGGTAGATGCAGTTAAATGTACAGTCCAAGAAACAATCCAAAAATACTTTTGCAAACTTTGGGGGAGGGGAGTTCCTGACACCCAAAAAATTTAAAACGTCCATATAAACAATATGTCCAAAAGGCCATCATTGTGCCTCAATGCAACGACTCTAAACAAATGTTCAAAATGTCCTCCATTTGCTTCTACACATGCACCTGTCAGATCATTGACTAGCAAACCCTTTCAAATACTCTCACACAGTATTAAATGGTTTCACAGGCCCCCATGACACATTGATGAAGTGTTTCTGCATTATTAATGTCTGTTGCATAAAACAATTATTTTAGGTGACCCCCCCCCACCCCCAGATACAAATGCAAAAGATTGAGGTTGGAAGAATGTGGAACCAGTCCTCCTCAACCTATCCATCTTTAATGGTAGACGTTAGCCAGTGCATCATGGACAATGTGACTAAAATGTGCTGAAACCCCATCATGCATGTACCACATCATTTAGCAGGTGTGAAAGTGTGGTCAGACAGCTTCTATTAGAGGTGCTGAGAGAGCATATGAACCTACCAGACAGTCACCTACAATTCCATCCGACACATTAATCATAAACTGATGCTGGTGTCTAGCCTGATTCTGATCCATCCACACATGTTGGTTGTGTAAATTTGTTATTCCATCTCTTGCTTCATCTGTAAAAAAGACTGAAGTGACAAACAACAAATCAGCAATTTGTGCAATAAACCATTGGCAAAAGCTCTCCCGGGGCCGAGTAATAAGAGGGCAAAAGCCCCTGCACATGTTGCAAATAATATGGATACAGGAGCTGCTGTTGAAGTACCTTCCATGCAGTCTTATGAGAGGTATGACATGCTAAGGCCATTTGTTGTGTGTTGACACCTGGATCATCTCTGACAGCCTGTAGAATGACTTCTTCATTGTCAGGTCTATAAGTGGATCTCGGTCTTCCTCAATCCATAGTTTTTGGTGCCATGGATCCTGTCCCAGCAACACAATGATAAACAGCAACAAAGGTGGGATGACTTAGTTGTCTTCAGTCTGGAATCATAATCTCATGCAGCTATGCAGCCTCACATCCATTACCATTCGTGCAACCATATGTAAAAATCATTTCTGCCTGCTCATGATATGAATATCCTGCCATTGTTAAATGGAACGCTTCTCAGTTAACTCACTACTACACACATTAAATGCTGAAGACAGAACAGGCACAAATATACATGAATAACAAATGTAACCTAGTCTATATGGCAACACAGCAACATCTATGATAAACTTTCTTTAAACTTATCTCAAAAAGGAAGGGTTTGCAGACATATTTATATGGACTTTTGTCCTTGTTTTAGTGTGAGGAACCTGCCCCCAAAGTTAGTAAAAGTATCTTTGATACACCTATATTTAGATATTTTTATATATATGCAAATTTCATTAAAAAAAATAAAACAATAAGGTATTATAGTTAAGCTCGTTATTTAATTTCTCGTGTATTATAATTTTCTTCTTTTCTGGGCATAAATTATGTAAAAATTGTCCATGTTTCAGGTGCTTTAAGCTATATTTTTAGCCATTATCAAGGAGGATTTTAGTTTTGCTTTTAACTGAATGTGTGGATTGTTTCATGTATGTACCTAGAGCTATAGGAAAGTTTTATTTTCCAAAAACTGTCAGCACATTGTGGTAGTGTTCATAGCTGTTGTTATTGAGCATTGACTTTTTCTTTTTTATTAATATTTTTAGCCTTTTCCTAAATGTGGATGAGGCTATTATATTTGTATTAACCATGAGTATGTTGCACATAGGGCTTGTTATGTCTTCATGTGCATTTTAATGAGACCTAATTGAGCTATGGTCAGATAGATGTCACGTGAGTCTTCTTGTTAGGCATGTTGTAGTATATCCAATGTAATTATTTATGAATTTTGTTTGACAAGGAACACATTTTCTTAACGGGCATGAGAATTTGTAAATAATATTAGTTCTCTGTAATTTGAATCTTGCAGGTGTGTTAATGTTGTTGACGATGAGGTTTACAGTTTTAAATTTTTATTGTAGATAATTTAATTTACTTGTTTTTGTTGACTGGAGTTGTATATTTCTTTATGTTTCTAAGGGAACAATCATCCTGCTTATAGTTGCCATGCATTTGATGAATCATGATAATGGCCTGATATGCTATACGATTTAGCTATAGAGGAAACGCCTGGTTAGCAAAGTCAGATTACTGTTTTTAAACAACAAATTTCCCATGAAAATAACTGTTCCATGTAGGATACAGGTTTGGTTCCTGTTGAAGGATATATATTTTCTACAAAATTTCTCGGACATTCAGGCCAGTAAATGAAGTTAATATTGTTTATTATAAACAGAGTATTAACTTAAATAAATAATCTAATAATAATAATAATGTAATAATAATAATCTATAAAAATAACGTATAAACAGAAAATATATTAAAATAATTGCTGGACTTAGTCCCCATAATAATATATACATATATATATATATATATATATATATATATATATATATGAAAGAAAGAGGTTATAGTGGTTCCAATGAGAGAAAAGTGTGTATATTAAAAAGAAGAGAGGTACCGCAAACGTTTTTGGCTGTAATGTGGATTTTTCTTTTTTAAATATTATGCTTTATTTTCCATAATTTTACTACACGGGTTTCTGGTCTCGCGACCGTCTTCAGGTAAAAGGCGGAGATTTCCACATATTAAAAATAATTAATTTTTTTCCTATATGTCTTTCAATGTTAAATATTCTGGATATGAGACATTTTCTGTTTTTGTGTTAGTAATCCAAATGTCTTTAT
>OZ010603.1:91186058-91236058 GCA_963932145.1 Acanthosepion lycidas | reverse complement strand
CCTGTCTGTCTCTTTTTTCATCTATCTATCTATCTATCTATCTATCTATCTATCTATCTATCTATCTATCTATGTGCCTGTCTGTCTCTTTTTTCATCTATCTATCTATCTATCTATCTATCTATCTATCACAGTCTGTGACTTTGACTTTCAGTCTAGCACTCAAGTACTGCTCCAGTAAGTATCTGCCCTGTCCTCACCTCTCTCTCTCTCTCTCTCTCTCTCTCCAAAAGCATTTCTGTGGATTTAGCGGTGATTAATTATTTTCCAACCTACTACTCCTTTCCCATAGACAAGACATTGCCAGCCACTTGCGGCTCTATTGCTATTTTTTTGACATGTATTCTGGCAAACTACATTCCTTAGTCCCACAACCCTTGACTTTTACAACCCACCATGTCACATGCACAAGAGTGGATTATACCCATTCCCTTTCTGTTCCATTAGTAAGCTATAAGTTCCACTTGGGCAGCTTCTTCTGAAGAATTGCTTCTTTGTGGAACAGACTCTGTGTAGGGTGTTTTCCCAATCACTAATCTTCAAATCTAGAGTTAACTGTTATCTTTCCTGCATAAACCCCATAAACTTCACCTTTTCTGATGCTCATGCAATATCACACAGTAACCCTCTACCTTGAATGGTTCTTTGGCCTTGCGTTGAACATTAGTATATAAAAAATTATCCATGTGAATATATATATGTGCATGTATGTGTGTGAAACATTTTTAAGTAAGAAATTATTTTAATTTAATTTGAAAATTTCTTCATTGAATTTTTCAACTATTTACATTCGTTCAAAGTTTTCAATTCAATTGATTTCAATCATTAAATTCCAAATTCTTCATTCTTATTTGATTTGTTCATTTTTACCATTTTATGTTTCACTTTAGACTTCTGACTTTTTCCATGACATGTGGAAGGGGATTAGACTGAAACAGATAGATAGATAGGAACAGTGAAAATAGATAGATACATAGATAGATACATAGATAGATAGGATCAGATTGATCAGATTTATTTCTGGTTCTCTTGAGAATAAAAAATTGTCCACAAGTTCCACTTTGAATGCTTACAACCATTCTCATTGACATTAACAAGAAACATAAATCTTGCAAGGTTCAAGAATTTTGTTCAAGAGAATTGGTTGAAAACATTTAAATTGGATCCTATGGTCACTTCATAGTCTCACTAGAACCAGAAATAAAAAGAAAAAGAAATGAGAAAAATAACAAAAATTAAAGTAGTAAAACTTTCCTTTTTAAGAGAAAATTGCATTCAAACCACACACACACACATATATATATAAATTATATATATATAAATTACATGAAACATAAAATTCAATACCCCATATGATATATGGCCATTTCACCCAGAACGGGCTTGTCAACACTAAGGAGTTAAATAAAAAACATTTTTTATCTAACGCCTTTCTGGGTGAAATGCCCATATATTATATAGGGTATTGAATTTTATCTACATGTAATTCATATATTCTCTGCAATAAATACTTTGAGCTGTCTTATGTTGATCAGTTTTAATATTTTATATTATTAGGATTCACTTGAATTACTTACCACGGATTTTTACCTGTATATATATATATATATATATATATATATATATATATATATATATATATATATATAAATTTTTAAAGAAAAAAAAATATTACCAGCAATACAGTTTATAAAATGATATTACAAGCTATACATTTTTGAGGAGAAAAATATTACCAGAAATAGATTTTTGACAAAACAAAATATTATCAGGAAAAAAGTTGTCGGCATTAAATAAGCCATTGAGGTTGATATGCTATAAAACACAACAAACCAAACCAAACCATATATATATATATATATATATATATATATATGCACACACACACACACACACACATATATATATGTATATATATATATTGTGCGTGCGTGTGTGTGGCCATATGTGTGTGTGAATATTCATCGATGTCGAGCTAGTATGTCATTGTACCTTTTCTTTATCCTTACTTGATCTTTCATTATCTTTTATCAATTTTTCTTTTCCCTTAATATGGAATAATCTTTGCTCACACTCTGACATCTTCCATGTTTGTTCTGATTCACCTCTTTGATTATCCACAGCTTCACAGTTTTAAAAAGGAAGAAAATCACCACACATATTTGTGGCAGAAGCGGCTGCTACTGAAATAATTTGTAAAAGTGTATAATGTATTTGTTTTTTTAGCTTTTACCAAAGGCCATAGCTCAAGTAACATGTTTGCTTCCTGCAATCAATGTTTCTGATTTGAACTTTTCAAAGAGAAAAAAAATCAAAGCTGAAGACAAAAAATAAAAACACTTCTGAAAGATAAAATAATCAAAACAACTATTAATAAAAGGCTTTATTGTTAAAATAAACCATTATTTCAAATACTTTGTGTAAAGATGCTGTAACAATGGTCAGCTCATATTCTACTGCTCCAGGAATTACCAAATTATTTCTGCAATGATTTTTCTTTACAAGAGTCAGATTAGACCCAAAATGCAGTGTTGCTGCAATGTCTAGGCTGGAACTTCTCAATCTTCACTTTCCAGTCTTGATCAAGTTCCAGAAATTGTTTATGCAACCTCTTTCCTTCAGATGCAATATTTGCAAGCCTACCACTACAATCGTGACCCCCCTCTTTAAGTTCAGGCTCAAACAATATCTATTCTACATGTCCACATAATGTTTTCTTTTTTTGTTGTAATTTTGTCTTTATTCAAAATAAGGAATTAGGAAAGCCAGAATTAGAGAGAGTATCAAAGGAACAGAAGCCTAGATAGAGAAAACAGAGATTTGTTAAATACTCATGCAAGGAGGGAAATACTTGAGTACATCAAATACTCTTCAAATTCTATTCTAATGTGGCTACTTGCCATATTTATAAGTACAAGCAGTCCATTGTCATGGTTGTAAGGAAGAGAAGGAAGTATACTAATTCTTATTCTACAATATTTTTTTTACAAATATTAACTCAGTACACAAGGGCCCTAACAGCCACTTAAGGTACACAGTTACTGTGTGGTGTTATATAAGAAAAAGAAAAATATGCATTTCTTACTTCCTCATTCCCCATGCCTTATAACAATCTTTCAGTAAACCTCTTTTTTGTGTGGGCCTTGTGTCTTGTTTGTGTGGGTCTTGTGTCTTGTTTGTGTGGGCCTTGTGTCTTGTTTGTGTGGGTCTTGTGTTTTGTTTGTGTGGGTCTTGTCTCTTGTTTGTGTGGGTCTTGTGTCTTGTTTGTGTGGGTCTTGTCTCTTGTTTGTGTGGGCCTTGTGTCTTGTTTGTGTGGGTCTTGTCTCTTGTTTGTGTGGGTCTTGTGTCTTGTTTGTGTGGGCCTTGTGTCTTGTTTGTGTGGGTCTTGTCTCTTGTTTGTGTGGGCCTTGTGTCTTGTTTGTGTGGGTCTTGTCTCTTGTTTGTGTGGGTCTTGTCTCTTGAGTGAACTAGAAAAACACTTTCATGAATTAATAGTAAAAAAAAAAAAAAAAATGAAGTCTTTGTTCCACTAATTCTGACCATTTTTCTTAGAACTCATCATCATCATCATCATCCAATGTCCCCAGTGCTGAATCACCCATATTTCCTGTGTATTTAAAATTTAACTCGATTATTTCCATAGACAGCTTTTTCCTGAGAACTGCTACAATTTCCTGTATGGATGCTTCCCTGAAGATAAGAATCTTAACCTCTTCGAAATTGCTAGCTGTTTTCTTTATCCACTTTACTGAAGAAAATGGCATTATACCATGAAGACCAAAGATCTTTCATGTCAAATGTTTTTGTCGGAAAAAACACTCTTTTCTCTGGAGGAATACAACAAAGATGCAATTCAGCTTCAAACCAAATCAATCACAAATATCACGAAGGGAATCAACTGCTTTAAAAACCATAGTAGCAAACTGACCCTAACCCAAAGTGGTTGCAAGTGAGTGACTTTTTGAGAAATTCATTTTCTCCTTTTACTGCCTCATAAACATTACTTCCTCCTATCTCCTCTTATATCACCTTGTTCAGTAATGCTCTACCTTGAGTGGCTCTTGATCTTTTATTGGGTGAAAAAATAACAAGTCCTATGCTGCACATTGCTTTTTTGGCCTTTCTAGTGATATAAGTTCAGATATACAATTGATTTATTACCTGGATTTTCATTTTTGTGGGTTTCTCATCTTAAGTATTTTTATTCTTCCTCAAAGGTGTGTGAGTTGTGTAGCTTTTACCAGCTCAGGAAGAGAAATAAGTGGGCCAAGTTTTAATTCTGGCCAAATTCATTCATTGCATTCATTTTTACACAAATACCCTTGGGAAATGTATGAATTCACCTCTTCCCTGCTTTCAGCTATGGGTTAAATAGCAGGGCAGACTAGCCTTAGTTATCCATTTAGTAGAAGGACAAAAAATTCAAAGCCAGATGATTTTCTAATAGGTAGAGAGAAGCTCTTCACCCTTGGTTGGTAGCCAGCCTAGTAGAAGGAAAACACTGAATTCAAAACCAGTTGGTATACCCATAGACAGATATTAGACCTTCAGCTTTGGTTGGCAATCTACATAGAGCTGATGGCTTAATAAAAACACCCATCCTGCAGCTGCCTGTGCTGCATATTCGGATGTCTGCGGCCCGTAAAAATGCATAATGATGGAACTTCTGAGATCAGGTGAATGTTGTCTGTACTTTTTGAATTCTTCCCTAGATTATATTTTGAGTCAGAAAAAAATCTGTTGAAATTTTTAGGACACAATGTAAAAAGAAGGCTTGGAGAATTTGACACTCATCAGATATATTGAATGCAAGAGGAGTGGGTAGGCAAGTTTGTGTAAATAGATGTTTGAACAGAGACTGTGAGCGATAGTAAAAGGGCAGACATTAGGTAGCACTATAAAGGATAGGAAGTTATGGAAAGCCGTAATTGTTAACATTCTGAAGGGACATGGTACATAGAAGAAGAAAAGGAAAAAGAAGAAGAAAACGAAGGAGAAAAAGATGAAGAAAAATGAAGAATAGGAAAAAGAAAAAGAAGAGAAAAAGATGAAGAAAAAGAAAAAGAAAAAGCAGAAAAGAAAATGAACAAGAAAAAGAAGAAGCAAAAGAAAAAATTAAAGTGAAGGAGAAATAGGCTAAGAAGAAGAAAAAGAAAAAAGAAGGAAAAAAGAAGAAGGAAAAAAAGAAGAAGAAGAATGATATGATATTTTTTAATTGGGATTAAACTTCTTCATTGGCTCTTTCTGAAGATTTGGTTTGTAACAAAGTGATTACATTTCATTTAATTTCCTCTCTTTATTTTTTCTTTTACTTTCGTATCACTTCATAATTCACCCTTTCATTCTTCTTACTCTTACTCTACCCTCTTATTCCCATAGCTCTCCTCTTCTGCACTCCCAAACCTCTTCTGCTGTTTCTCGGCCTTTTAATCGGTTTTCATGATAGCAATTTCATACATTGGCAATGATCCAGTCATCTCTTTGATAAATCTTTCTTTCTTATTCAAATATATATATATATATATATATATATATATATATATATATATATATATATATAAAATATTTGAAATACCAACTTTTATGTTACATGGTTTATACCAGAATGGTTTTAACTGATGAAACCATTCTGGTACAAACCATGGAAGCATAAAGGTTGATGTTTAAAATATTTTATATTTTAACTTGTCTGACATTTTTGTTTTTCAAAAATTGTATTGAGCACTCCTTAATTAAGCCATTTTTTTGGCAAATATCACTTCTTGGCAAAGATTGAATTTATAAAATATATATACTGGACTCTCCCATTGATTTTGACATATAAGGGTCAAGCAACTTAGTTCCTAGAAACTGACAGCCAGTCTACCCACACAAATCATTTGATTATAGTGTTGAGGGTTGTGCAGAATCAACTAAACTTTTTGGAAAAGCTGAATACAGAGAACAATGTGCCACAAGGTCACCAAACAACCCTCTGAAGGTTTTGAATTGAGAGTTGTCCTTCTCCTAGACCAGTTGCCACCCAAAGCTATAGAACCCCGTCTGCCCTGCTATTTACAGATAGCTGGAGGGAAAAGAAGAGGATTCATACCTTTCCCAAGGATATTAGGACATGAGAAAATGCAATGGATTCGACTGCAATTTGAACTTGGCTCTCCGATTCCTTAATCTGAGCTGCTATCTATTGCTCCACTGTGTCTCCTCTCTCTCTCTCTCTCTCTCTCTATATATATATATATATTTGTGTGTGTGTGTGTGTGTGTGTGTCTGTGTGGCTTACAGCCATATCACATTGAAACACCAATTCTCATACAATCACCAAAGTTAAAAGCAACATTGAACCAGGTCAGTTCCTAGCTGGGTGACTATTTGAAAATCCGAGATGCTGTAGGTTTGGATGTGTGGGTGATGTAATGGATAATGGCTTCGAATTGGAAACCAGAAAGTTAAGTTCAAATTCCACTTATGCACAAATATCTTTGGGAAAGGTATGAATGCACTTCTTCTCCCCCCAGCTATGGGTTAATTAGTAGGAATTGTGTTAGTAAATCATTATTACATCCAAAAATTCTTACAATCTAAAGAAATATTTTCTAGTTTTAAATAACCTGCAACAATTTGATAAGCTATAAAAAATAATCAATATATATATATATATATAATACGAAATTGTAATTAGTAGGAATTATTCTAAAGAAGGCTTTTAGTCTATATGAGAGCTCAATGTATGATATAGACCAAATTCTCATAATAATTAGAAAACAAATTAAAAATCCATATTCGGTAATAAATTTATTTCGATGAATATAGGTATATTCATTGAAATAAATTTATTTATTACTAAATATGGATTTTTAAGTTTTTTCTAATTATTATATATATATATATATATATATATATATATATATTCGATTCTCGCATCGTATTCAATGTATGAGGGTCAAGCAGTTCAGTTCCTAGGAACTGACAGCCAGACACCAGCACATATGAGTTGATTATTGTGGTGAAGGCTTTGTGGAGGACCATCAACACATTTTGAAGGGCTGAATACAGAGACCTGGTGCACTATGTGCCACAAGGTCCCCAAACAACCCTCTGCATGTTTTGAATTCAGAGTTGTCCTTCTCCTAGACCAGTTGCCATCCAAGGCTATAGAACCCAGTCTGTCCTGCTATATACCCATAGCTGGAGGGAGAAGAAGAGGCTTCATACCTTTCCCAAGGGTATTAGCACATAAGTGAATGTAATGGATTTGACTCAGCTATCCGATTCCTCAATCCAAGCTGCTATCCATTACTCCACTGTGTCTCCTATATATATATATATATATATATATATATATATATATATATATATATATATATATTACATATATATATATATATATATATTATTTCATATATTATTTTTGGTGGGGATATGTATTTGAGTAGATGCTTTGCATTTTAAACAGTGTTTATTTTGTCACCTCACCTGCATACCCAAAGAAATTTATTAAATGTAGTTGCATCTTGCTAATTCAACAATAAAATGGTTGAGACCTAGATGCCAATCTAGTAACATGCTTAAATTTTTTTTGAGTCACCAGGAAAAAAAGCTCATTGAAGCAGTTGCCATGAAAATATTTGTAGAACAGAGAGAAACCATGTCACATCAGTGAAAAAGTAGCTTGAGACAAGATGTGTAGTCAGGATCAATTGTATTGTTGACTTTTCTTTAGATTTTGTCAAGAATCTAGAGATTCACACTAAGAGCACCAGACCAGACCAGATATGTCAGCAGTATTCAATACATGGATGAATAGTAGATTTATAAATGTGCAAGATGAATTCTGACAAGAAAATATTTTTGGTATAACACATTGAACAAGCCTTCCTTGCAGCAGATGGCACAACTGACTTGATATAGTTGCTCCACTTCATGTCTACTGAAAAGGGGTAGAGTGTTTCTCTCCAGGAGTTCAGTATCAGCCATCTTGATGGTAGGCAGAAAAGGTTCTCTCTAGAGCAAAACAATGTTAGAAAAACAATTTTTTACATTTTATCATGAATTTTCTTTACACACACACACACACACACACACATATATATATATATATATATATATATATATATATATATATATATATATATATATACCCAAGTATATGATTGGTGTATATGGAATGAATTCCAATAACCAACAATTACTATTCTTAAAAGAGTGCTCAATACAAAGTAGAGCAGATATAATTATTTATTTTTTTAAAAATTTATAACATAAATATATTATAAAATCACTACAAAAATAGCCATTTTGTTTCAACACCCTCGGTGTCTTATCAAGTGATGACGTTGAATGTAAAATAAATGGTTTTAAAAGTTTCAAATTAATTAACAATCCTTTGCAAGGGGAAAACGTTGTTACAAAGGCTAGATGGACCAATCAAAACACAAGTATAGGAAAATTCAAAAAGCTTGATAACGAAGTCATGTTATAATATCTATTCAGATGTTTAAAATATGGGTAGTATTAAAAAAGAATTTATTCCAACGAATAATTACTAAATTATATGATAAAATTTAATATTAAAATTTAAAACTGCTAATTACAAAATCAAAATTTAAAATTTATTCGCTATTAAGTTTGCAACTATAAAATTACTGAGGAGAAAAGAAGAAATATATATGTTATTCAATTTATTTTTTCATTGAAGTTACTTTAGCTATATTTAATATCCGGTCTTTTTACAATGTATACATTTTAATCCTCATGGTGTGTGAATGGGGTCCTAAACTCATGCGTATATATATATATATATATATATATATATATATATATATATATATGAACAAGAAGGGCCTTCTGTGACTCATGAATCTCCCCAGACTCTTTTTTAAAAACAACTTGAAAAAGGTCATTTGACCAACACAAGACTGACTAAAATTAACAACAAAAAAAAAACAACAAAAACTACAGATAAAGTTCATTTTCTTCAGAAAGTCATTCACTCCTGTAGTTCACTGCTACTAAGAAGCAGAATTTGTTTTTCTCCTAAAAATTTTTTTCATCTTAAAAATTTTTTTCTCCTGATGATGGCCATGCTGGCTGGAATTAGCTGAGGAATCTAATTGAAATAATAAAACAAAAAATATTAATATACAACCCAGTGTGTCTGAAAATTTTAATTTTTTTATATTTTTTATTGTTCAAAACATATATATATATATATATATAATATAAAAGGCTCAAACACTAATATTCCATGGTCATAATTTATTACATTGGAATCGTAATCACAATCCAATTCATCAGACCTGAATTTGTACGTCTGAATAATTGGACCGTGATTACGATTCCAATGTAATAAATTATGACCATGGAATATTAGTGTTTGAGCCTTATATATTATATTCTTACTCTGTTCTGGACATTGAGCTCTACCTGGATTCTATCCTCTTGGAAATTTATTTATATAAATATATGGATATATTATATATATATATATATATATATATATATATATACATTGACCATTAATATTATCAATATCTATCTATCTATCTATCTATCTCTCTCTCTCTCCCTCTATACATATATATATATATATATATATATATATATATATATATATATATATATATATATATATGTATATATGTATATATATATAAATATACATAATAAATCAAGAAAAAACAGACCTTAAAGATCCATTTTGATTATTATTTATTTCATGAATACTGTCATATCTGTTCAGACCAAAAGTTCTTAATCTTAAACCAAAATGGATCTTTCTTGATTTATTATAATAATGCTCTGTAATTTAAAGTTTACATTGAGCTCTCTTTGGAATTATTACTACCACTCACAAATTAGTATTATTCATATATATATATATGTCTATATTTCTGAGATGAGGTATGTACATTATTCGGACTATTGTCCTATCTTTATCGCCATATTTATCACAATGTTTCGACCGTTGTATGCTCTGGCCTTCTTCAAGTGGTTTGAATGTCGAACTGAACCCCTTATTTCGCTCACTGAGGTAACCGGAGCGTACAATGGCCAAAACATTGTGATAAATATGGTGACAAAAATGAGGACAATAGTCTGAATAGTGTAAATAATATATATATATATATATATATATATATATATATATATATATAATATATTATAATAATATTTTTTGTTTAAAAATATGATTCCTTCGCTCTACGATAAGCTATACTTCTGTATGGAGCACTGTCTTCTTAAAAATAAAAACAAAAATACTAAGGAACCCCGGATTATGCACCCAACGTGTTCTTTTCTATTTTCTGCATACCTGCACAAGGATACATATATATATATATATATATAAATATGTCATATTTATATATATATATATATATATATACTACATATATATATATATTACATATATATATACTACATATGTATATATATATATATATATATATATATATATATATATAATACATATATATATATTATAAATTAACTGATTTAATATATATTTTTTCGCTACATGTTTCAAAAATGGAAGCTAAAAGCTTTGAATTTGATTTTAATTTAATTACAAAATTAAATTCAAAGCTTTTAGCTTCCATTTTTGAAACAAGGTTAGAACTGTATAGTGAAAAAACCATATTTTAAATCAGTTAATTTATAATATTAATGCTCTGTAAATTTACATTGAACACTATTTTGTAAAAATAAAAATATCTATAAGAACACTGGATTACATATCTTGCTTATTTATTTATCTATATATATATATATATATATATATATATATATATATATATACACACACACACTACACATTTAAGATTTATAGATTAATAGTCATCAATATATATATATATATATATATATATACTACACATTTAAAATTTGTAGATTAATAGTCATCAAAAAATAGAAAATAATTTTTTTCATTAATAATTGGTCATTTTAGCAACTGATATATTAGGTTGGTGCAAAAATAATGATGTAATAATGTCATTTTTGACGTAATTTTTTACGTCAAAAAACGACATTATTACATCATTATTTTTGCACCAACCTAATATTTTATGAACATAAGTATGTCATTTTTTTGTTTAACTTATTAAATATTTCAATAAAACTTTGCCTCAAGTTCTATATGAATAAAGGCAATTAAGATACTTGATGATTTCTTGCCTCTAGATGTTTGGTTTAAATAAAAATGGATTATTTGGCAATTTGCCATATGAGTAATCTCAAATGTTAATACCAATATTTCTACAGTGTGGAAGTTTCCCCAACCTTAATGAATATGTTTCTTTACTTTGAAGTCTTGGGCAAGGTCTGCTTACCTATGCCCACGAAATTTGAGAATTTATGATAAGAAATTCCAGGCTTGCTTCTTAAACATCCGAGCCCGTATTGTCAAAATGGGAGAATTCTAAGAAAGATAACGACTACAAGCCCACCTACTCACTCTGGGAATTTTCAACACTTTTGCAAATTCTTCCACAATCAGTGATTTCGACATGAAAGTTGAGGTGATGGACGAAAGTTTATTTTGAAAGAATTTCTCACATTTGTTTTAGGATTTTTGATAAACATATCTATATATCTCCAAGAAAGATAGCAACTGAAGCCCATCTATGCCGACTGGGAATTGTGGTTCATATGTGGGATTTTCCACTCTTGCAAATTCTTCCATGAACTTTTATCAGAATGTTTTGGGAAAATTTCTTGGCTAAACTTAGAAATTTTCACTACTCCCATATAGATAATATACATATTTGATATCTACATAGGCAGCAACTCTTCTTTAATGCATATTTGTTTAAAAGTTACTGGCTAAGAACATTTACTTACACTCAAATAGCACCCAGCTATGAGTTAAATAGTAAGATTTATGTTTGGAGAAACCAGTTATTTTTTTTAAAAGTTGTTAATGGAATATTCACTCATTAAAAAAGAATTATTCTTACAGTTCAATGTTTTAGCTTTGTATAACACACAAACATCCATCAAAAAATGTATAAAACAAATCAATCAGTCATTATGGGCAAAGATTATTTTTAATATGTTAATTCTGTAATTATAACTAATAAATTCATATTATTTGCACTATTTACATCTTTATTGCCATATTCACAACGTTTCAGCCATAGTACACTGCGGCCTTCTTCATGACCTGGCTATATTTCTGAGATGAGGTATTGTAATTATTTATACTATTTACATTGTTTGGACTGTTGTCCTCATTTTTATTACCATATTCACAATGTTTCAGCCATTGTACACACTGGCTTTCTTCAAGTGGTATATGTTGGAATTTCAAATTTAACACTTTATTTAGTCCATGGTGGATTGTTCTAGTTCCATGTGCCATGCCTTTTTCTAGATATCCCAGTTTCAGTTAATTCCCTTTAGTAATTCAACTCTCCAAGTTTTTATTAATTCTGCTGTGGCCAGGTATTAAGCTTACAACTCTTTGAGTCAAGTCACTTTTTGGATTACTTCAACCAATTTTTTATCCACTGGGCTATGTGTTGCCAAGGACACATGGCCCAGTAACCTATAAAGAGTGTAAATAGTTAAAATACCTCATCTCAGAAATATAGACAGATATTCATATTATAAGTCAATCTGTCCATTAATTCTTAGTCCCTATCCCTATTGGTCTCAATAACATTCTAGATTACTGCTCTCCAACGGGATGCTCCATAGTTACTGAATTCTAGCATATTTTTCCTTTTTAGACACAGTATCCATATCTAACCATCTTTGATCTTTGTTTGTTGATGACATCAGTAGAGACAACCTCTTGAGCAACAAGCAATACAGGTTTCTATCGGTGCACTAAAACTGCTGATATCCTGTCATTACAGATTAGTAAGGCACTAAACCATGAATAAATTTCAAGGACAATTTAAAATTCATCAGACACTAACAACTCTAATATATACAAAAGTATGTATACAGTAAGTATTATACCAGTATTGTAATAGTTTATATTATATATTTATATAATATGTAATATAATATAGAATAATATTAATATAATAAAAGAATATTAATATAATATAAAATTTATATAATATATATATATTTATATAATATGTTTCTAAGATTCATTTAATACTAAAATTCATTTAATTCATTATATGATTCAGTTCATAAGAGAGGCTTGCTAGGAAATTGATGCTTTGTGCCAGAGTGTACATGAGTGCCCACTCTCAACTAAAGGAGTGTGAGAATGTCGGGGACAAACAGTTTGAACATTTTAGAGATTGATATGTTTATTATAGATATGTTTGTATAATCAATACAATACGTTTTTTGTGCACGTTTTGTTTTTTATTACTGTATTTTTTTTTTAATTGGTTTCACTCCATTCTAAGGCACAACTGGTTACAGGGTGTGGAAGAATTAGGAACAGAAACATTAATAAGGAGCTGGAAGAAGAAAAAGTAGATAACGATTGACATTAGATTTAAATTTTTGCAGATTAAAGTTGGTTGGAAAGTGTGGAGCTGAAAGAGAGTTCCACAAGCAAGAAGTGGGAGAAAAGAAACTGTTAGGATAGAATTTATGGTTACATCTAGACAGCTCAACTGTAAATTGTTGAGATCTTGATACTAGTCTAGTACTGTGCTTAAATTCATAAAGTCTAGGTACCATAGTGAAGAGCTCATCCAATCAATTACCATGAAATTATTTATAAAAAAAGCACAGTGAGGCAACCATATAGCAGTAGAAAAGTCACTAAACCCAAGCCACCAGATCAGGACCAATAATATTGCTGATTCTTTGGTAAATAGCAGGGGCATTGAACTGTATGTGGCAGCAATATTCTAAGCATGGATGAATTATACTTACTTTCGCATCCCTCTGTATATAAAAACAAACCAACAAACAAACACTTTCTGGTTATCAACTCTGATAAGGAAATTTAATTTATTGCTCTTATCCTCAAAAATCCCAGTGCATTTTCTTTACACCCAGTTTGGTCTTTTATTCTGATCTGAGGAATTTGAAATCAACATAGACAAAACATATTGTTTACTAAGATTTTCAACTTTGTTTCATCATCACCTTTTTTTTTTTAATATTATTCTACATTTGACAAATACACAATATAAACTGTAAAAAAAGCTCCAATTAATACATAAGTGGAATTTATGTAAAAGATTATATGAACATAAAAGGGATCTTTTGCAAAATAATACATTCAATGCATTAGTTGGTCACCATAATAAGTCTGAAAATAAATTGAACTTAATGAATACAGTTTAAATGAAAAAGGAAAGTAATTTATTAAGGTAAAATGTATTGAAAAGGCACTAATTTTTTTGATCCTCTATAGTAAATTTACATCCACGATCCGATAATGTATCTCTTTTCCTAACAAAACAACTTTTATTACAACATGGAATATTTAAAGACAATAGCAATAAAATAAAAAAACTAAAGTGACTGATTGCTAAATATAAAAATATTCATGAAGTATTGATTATTAATTAATTAATTTATTTATAACAAATTATTTATATTTAATTATTTCTAATAATTAAATTATTAATTATTATTGATTGATTAAAATATTAATTGTTTTTAAATGTTTTTAAACAACTCTAAAATTAATAACAGATTTTTATAAACTTATAATTAATCCTGGATTTTTCAAAAACCTATAATTAATACTGGATATTTTTTAAAACATTATAATTAATACTGAATGACTTTAAAAGCCTATAATTAATACAGGGCATTTTCTAAAACCTATAATTAATACAGGATATTTTTTAAAACCTATAATTAATACTGTTTTTTTGAAAACCTATAATTAATATTGGATTACTCTTTAAAAATCTATAATTAATACTGGATTTCTTTTTAAAACCTATAATTATTACTGGACTTTTTTATAGACCTATAATTAATAGTGGATTTTTACAAACCTATAATTAATGCCAAATCTTTTTTGTAATTTTTAAAATTAATACCAGATTTTATGTTAGTCATTAATGGGTTAATGTTTTATATCTTTGTCTTCTTAGTTTGTGGACAACATCATATTTTACTGGGGAAATATGGAAGTTAGGAAGATTGTGTAGCATCAGGCTTCCAAGTTGTGAAACTCTGTTTTGAAAATGAACAGTTAAAATTCTGTATCTTATATTTACAAAGCTTAATCTAGTAAGGTATAAGGCCAAATGAAAGTGGGAACTGGTGTATGAAATAGAGAAGTTCAGTTTGCCTGTTTGCTTTGAAATATGAGGATTCAAACTTCTAACTTTTAGTCATTTACTAATCTTCACTACTGGATACAAATTAAAGCAGGAAGAATATGTAGCACCAAACTTCTATGTGGATAGGGCATGCCTGTTAATCCTGAAAATCAGCATTTGAAGTCTTGGCTTTTAACTAGACTAAAACACAGATCACTGGCAATAAATATTTAACTAACCTTATTTCGTTTGGGTGAAATTATTTAACTAACAGCATCACAACTGGATGTAATTATTTTAATAACCTTATTTCAGTTGGGTAAAAATGTTTAACTAGCCTCATTTCAATTGGGAGAAATTATTTAATTAACCTCATTTCAATTAGCAAAAATATTTAACTAACCTTATTTCAATTGGGTGAAAATATTAAATTAACTTTTTTTCAGTTGAGTGAAAATAAGAACAATTATATTGCATCAGTCTTCCTATTGTGGGTGATTTGAAAACATTTGAAATCGTAGCTTTTCATCTTGATACTGAACTTTGATACAACCAAATGTTTCAGCTTAAAGGCAGATTTAACTTTGTAACATATTGGTCACATTTTCTATAATTGGTTCATTTTGTTTATTCCAGTTTTTTCTTTATTTCTTCATATTTTCTTATCTGCCACAACAAACTCGTTCCAGAGAGTGTGGTGTGTTTTCATTTTGTTTGAGCATTGTATTTTGATCTGTGTATTATCTTGCATTGTTAACAAAGAATATGGCTGCCATATATGGTCTTATGCCCTGCTATTTACCTTGATCTTGATAAAATCCAAAGAAGAATCAGCAATATTATTGGTCCTGATCTGGCAACTCAGTTTCAGTCACTTTCCCACTGCCATAAGTTTGCCTCCCTGTGCCTTTCCTGTTAATACTTTCATGATAATTGCTCAGATGAGCTCTTCATCATGGTATCTAGATTTTTTAAATTTAAGCACAGTACTAGATTGGTGTCAAGATCTAAACAATTTACAGTTGATCTGGCTAGATGTACCCATAAATTCTATGCTAACTGTTTCTTATCTCACACTTTTCACTTGTGGAACACCATTCCAGCTCCATACTTTCCAACCAACTTTAATTTGCAAAAATTTAAATGCAATATCAATTGTTATCTACTGTCCTCCTGATTACTCTTTCCTTTTCCTACTCATTATTAATATTTCTGTTCCTAATTCTTCCACACCCTGTTACCCCATGTGTCTTATTGGCTTTACAGCCTTGCGTGGGGTGAAATTGATTAAAAAAATTGATTAAAAAAACAAACTTTATTATAATATATTGAAATTATGTTCTCTTTGTGACACAATAGTTCCTTGGTCAGTTGGTTCAGGCATACATGTAATCAAACGAGTGTAAATGATTTTATTTAGGCCTGGGGTAATTTGTGTTTTATGGCTATGAAATGTTAATTATTTAAAATGAAGGTAATTAATATTTGAATAAAAAATCACAGAGAAAGAAGGTAATATTTTCAATGATAATATTTTTCTGAAGCCACCAACACTTGTCAGAATGGAAAAATATAGATTGGTTATCGATTTAGAAGTGGGGTTATGTGATAGCAATAGAGTGCAAAATTGATACATGAATTTGAAATGAACAGTTTTGTTTACAAATATCATGTTTAAAAGTGTACTTATGTAGTTAGGTTTACCTATCATCCAGTTCACACTCCTCCCCAGTCTTTTGAACAGGATTAAATGTTTATCCCTTGTTTCCTGTTTAGGATTGGGTTTCTGGTTCCTTCTAAATTCTACTTCAACTCTATACTTCTTATGTCACTGCTTGAACTCTGAAATTTTATTCACTAATTAAATCTTGGCCTGTTCAAGTCTAAAGTTAGTTGTTATCTTTCTTGAATAGACCCAAAAACTTCATTTCACATCCTTTCTTATGTAAATACACAATAACCTTCTACCTTGAGTGGCTCTTTGGCATTATCTCGCATGAACATTTGTAAAAAAAAAAATATTGGGATATGTATCCTATTTTGGGGGGGAATTTTTAAGTTTCTGTTTATTAAACAATGGGGTATGCTAATTATTTATCTTAACTGTTGGAAATGATTAAAAATTTTATAGGCTCTTCATATCAAAAGGCAGCAACTCACCATCACTGTGTTAAAATGCCTTTGAACTGTAAGGACATTTTGTAAAACGCAGAGGCTCAAGGAACGTCCATTTCGATGTTTCCATGGGAACCAGATAGAAAGGCAATAAACCTTTTGATTATTTTTAGTTATGATTGATCTTTTGGTGAGACTGACTGCCAGGAAAAAGGTCATTTTGTCTTTGCTTGGAATCAAAGGTCTTTGGGTTTTTTTTCTTCAAGTATTCCTATATTATAAGAAGTTGTTCTTTTGTTCATTCTCTTACAAAACTCGAGCTATGTCAGCAAAGGGTCTGAAGCAAGGATCAGTCAATATTTGATGTTCAATGGATCGCAAAGAAAAAGAGATGGAACTCTGAAAGACAAGGTAGACCAGAGTTTAAAGAATTTTTGCTCAGGTTTCTTTTACTCTTCTGATGCTGGGATAAAATATGTTTCCGATAATCTTTATTCTTTTGACCTTTCATGAGAGATGGTGCTGGTTGAAGAACAAAGATTTCTTTTTTATTTTTGTTCTTTCCTCTTTTACTTTTTCCAAGAAAGATTATAAAACATGAAAATTGAAATTATTCACCCATGGATAGATTTTTAGTGGAAAATTCTCACATAGATTTGCAGACTATATAGTTAAAATGGAAAAAAGATACAAAAAACTTACACATTGATAATCAATTTTGACATACATATGTGCGTGTGTGTATACACACACACACACATATACATACACATGTATATATATATATATATATATATATATATATACACACACACACACATATATATATGTATATTTAGGCAGTATATCTTCATTCAAATATTTCATTGAATGATATAGACATATTGTGTCTACTTATTTTTATACTGATTCATTCTTGATGTTGAGATAAAATTCATCAAGGAAGGCATCATATTTTTTTTAACCAAGTACTTTTGACCTTTTCTAAGCACTGTTATAGTTGTTTTAGAATTTTAAATTTATCTGTTGTAGTTATGGAATTTTTTGCAAAATAATTGTTCCAATATAAGGGAGCTGAGCAGAAATTGGCAGGAATTTAAAATTTTAAAACAACCAAAACAGAGCATGTTCACACATGTATTTACAAACCACTCTTACAACAAAATGCATATTTTATCACAGTTAATATTTGAATATATTTAATAAAATAAGTGATATTTTAATAAACTAGTTTATCACAATATTAATTAACTGCTATAAATCAGACTTATTAAAAAATTTAATTTATTAAAATATTACTTTATATTACAGGGATATTAAAAAAATATACCTATTAAAAAAATTAGAACATTAGCTATACTATTGTTTATATTTTATAAATTATTCATGTTTTTAATGAAATATTAATTATTATAAATAAAGATAATTAATATTTTAATAAAAAAAGTAATATTTGTATAAAAGAGTAGTATTTGAATATAAAAGTGATATTTAAATAAAAAAGTAATATTTGAATAAAAATAATTAATATATGAATAAAAAGTAATATTTGAATAAAAAAGTGATATTTGAATAAAAATGTAATGTTTGAATAAAAACGAAATATTTGAATAAAAACCTAGAGAGAAAAAAGTAATATTTTAAATTAAAATTTTGCTTTCATACTGTGATTTTATTTCTACTATAAACCAAAGTGATGATTTTGCTTCCATGACATTTTTGTCTTACCACCATTTTTCTAACTCCCCTAAAAAGTATAACAATAATTCTAGTGATAATACAGAACCAACAGAAAAAAGGAAAATGATTGTGTGCCACTTTTTATGTGGGGGTCAGACAAACAAAGCTGTAACCTTAGCTGAAGGTAATGTGCCTTTCAGGTTTAAAACTAAACATTGATCAGTCTGCTGTGAGCCAAGAAATGATTGGTTATTTACCTTGTCAGCATTGGGCACTTGGCCAACAGTTACCTTGGTGATATGTATATATACAATGATAACCATTATACTGACAATGAATAAGATGAACTATTATGAGTTGTTTTCACCTGTATTGATTAGAATAAACAAAATAATTACCTTACTTCATCTCTTTACTTTTGTGAACACATGCATGCATACACATATATGTATGTGTATATAAGTGCGTATGTATAGATAGATAGCAATAGATTGCAATAGATAGATAAGAATAGATTGGGATAGATAGATAGATAGATAGATAGATAGATAGATAGATAGATAGATAGATAGATTGATAAATAGGAAAAAATAAGGTAGAAAAATATGAACAAGATCAAATAAATAGATAGATGGATAGATGGATAGATAGATAGATTAATGAAGAGTCTGGGATAGATAGATAGATAGATAGATAGATAGATAGATAGATAGATAGATAGATAGATAGATAGATAGATAATGAATCAAGTGAGATAGATAGATAGATAGATAGATAGATAGATAATGAATCAAGTGAGATAGATAGATAGATAGATAGATAGATAATGAATCAAGTGAGATAGATAGATAGATAGATAGATAGATAATGAATCAAGTGAGATAGATAGATAGATAATGAATCAAGTGAGATAGATAGATAGATAGATAGATAGATAGATAGATAGATAATGAATCAAGTGAGATAGATAGATAGATAGATAGATAGATAGATATGAAAAGTCTGCAATAGTTAAATAGAAAAAGAATAGGATAGATATTGAGAAATCAAAAGTGAAGAGATTTAGGTCAGCTAATTAACACACAAAAATATGGATTCACTTTTTGACTTACTTGTCAGTTTGAATATTTATAAATATGCATTTAATTTCATTTAATATTTAATTTTAACTATTGATCTTGTTTGCATTTCAATAAACATTGCATTTATTGTCATTTAAAGAGTGAGTACATTTTACAGAACACCCTGTTAGTGAACCCCTGTATTTGAGCAGATGCTATATTTATATTTATATATTACCTTACTCTTAAATATCTTAATAAAAATAGATTTAAAATTTTTCCTGTCTCTCTCTTCCCTCTCTAATTTCAACCGTGTCTGTTGTACTCCTCCTCCGTCTCTCTATATCACATTACATCAACTTAAAACTACCCCTCAAAAGTGGATAAAAACTATATGTAAATTTAAAACATTTTTTCACCTTTGGAAGTACAGTCTGAGGAACCAGATAAAAATCATACACCTGGGAAAATAAATTATAACCAATGGACCCTTAAGCTTGTCTGTTTTCTATTTAAATTAATAATTGCTCTGATTTGACATTGAGCTCTCTGGGTTATATCCTCCTTGGGATTGTCCATATGGATTACCAAACTTTTCCTTACTTATATATATATATATATATATATATATATATATATATATATATATATATATTACACCCACACACATTACAGTTCAAAAGTTTGAGGCCACCATTGGTAATTTTTTAAATTGACCTAAAAAAGTAGTTGTTTTGTACTTTAAATAAGAGAAAATTATTATACATGGTTTAAAAAAGTGAGACATGATTTTTTATTAGAATTTTTTTATGACAAAAAGAAAAAGCATTTTATGATTAAATTTTGCTCTCATCAAGATATCCTCCTTTAAACTTGATTACTGCAGCACAAATTTTTGGCATTCATTGCAAAAGTTTCTCAAAGTATAAGTTTGATAATTGATTCCACTTTTTTTACAATCACTCTAAGAGGTCTTTTTCATATGGCTTCTGAGATAAACAGTGTACCACTCTGTGCACTCAAGAAAACTTAACAGAGAAATGTGTTCTCCAGCAGGATTTGAACCTGCATCCACCATTGTAGGAGAAACCACCATTTGAGCCAACATGCTCTGACCTCTCAGTTAGGGAGAAACTTACAATGAAGCAAGGAGATATTTGTGAGCAATTCAGTGAGGGGAAAATAGTTTCATATACAAAACTTAAACAGACTGATTTCTAAAGAAAGCTGAACTTCCTTGGAGATGCAATGAGGAAGTAAGGCTTAGAAAACTTAACCCTCACAGGGCATATTGAGGACCAGAGAGATAGGGGAAGGTAGCAAACTACTTTCTTGATGAGCTTGTGCGAATGCATGGCAGAACAGGAAAAGGGGTGGGATTGGAGCCACATGAGATAGGAAGTTGTGGAGAGTCATGTTCACTTATGTTCATTCAGAGCATTGTATATAGGAAAAGAAGATCCACAAATTTGAACCCAACTTGCAACAACTTGTTTGAAAATTGGAAAAATATAACGTTTTAATTAATTCTTTCCGCATATATATATATATATATATATATATATATATATATATATATATTGATTTTGAAATTAGCAGTTTTTAATTTTAATATTAAATTTTATCATATAATTTAGTAATTATTGGTTAGAAGAAATTCTTTACCCATATTTTAAACATCTGAATAGATATTATAACATGACTTCATTGTCAAGCTTTTTGAATTTTCCTATACTTGTGTTTTGATTGGTCCATCTAGCCTTTGTAACAATGTTTTCCCCTTGCAAAGGATTGTTAACTAATTTGAAACTTTTAAAACCATTTATTTTACATTCAACGTCATCACTTTATAAGACACCGAGGGTGTTGAAACAAAATGGCTATTTTTGTAGTGATTTTATAACATTTTTATGTTATAAATTTTTTTAAATAAATAATTATATCTGCTCTACTTTGCATTGAGCACTCTTTTAAGAATAGTAATTGTTGGTTATTGGAATTCATTCCATATACACCAATCATATACTTGTATATATATATATATATATATATATATATATATAGAGAGAGAGAGAGTGTGTGATTGAGTAATATTTTATATATATCTATATTTCTATATGGGGGAAACAATATATAAATTTTCATTATTTTTAATCATTTCCCCTCAAGTAAGGCAATAAAGCCACTGAGACACAAGGGGTTAATGGATGTGAAATATAAGAAAAAGAAAAATATTATTACAGGGAGAGAACAATAAAAGAAGAGGAATCCAAAGACAATAGATAATGATTGAAATTGCATTTAAATTTTTGAAAATCAGAGTTGACTACCCAGTCAACTCTGATTTTCAAAAATTTAAATGCAATTTCAAACTGGAAGAGAATTCCAGAGAATTCCAGATGCAAGAAATGTGCAAAAATGAATCTGTTAGCATGGAACTTAAAGTTACATTTAACCAATTTCAACTGCAAAACAATGAGACCTTGTTGCCAATCTAGTGCTGTGCTTAAATTCAATTTTTTTTCCAATTCATCATAGCTTTTTCTATGATATATCTATAGCTATATACATATATACATACACATAAATAAAATTTACAAGGATTTTTCAAACTAGTCAATGGATGATAAATTATTGAAATAAAATGGCCAGACAGAGGAAAGAAAGAGAGAAGTAAAGGAAAAAGAGAAAAAGGGAGAAAATAAAAACCAGGAAATAGAGTAAGTCTGGATATGAGGGGTGGTCAAAGGAGAAAGGAAGAGAAAAAAGAGGGGAAAAAAAGAAATGACCTATTTATTTTACATACAGTAGCAAACAGGAGGTAGTTTAGACTTAAAGAAAACCTTCTTAAATCTATAAACAAAAATAATATTTTTTTAAATAAAGTGATAACTCCATTTATATGAAAGAGAGATAATTCAGAATTAAAGATATATTAAAATAAGCAATATATCATGTCTGGTCATTTTTCTTTCAATATTTTATCACCCATTGACTGGTTTGAAAAATCCTTGTAAATTTTATTTCAATTTACAAGGTGAAAATGATCATTAACCTAATGTAATCTTAAGTCCTATTGGATAAAATATGTTGCTCTGTTTAATTAAAACATTGAGCTCTATGTGTGAATCAGTTTCAAGATTTAATATTTTATATTGTATTAATAGGATTCACTTAGACATGGGAATGGTATAAAGAGATAGATACATGTTGACTGCCATGATTTATAATAGAATATTCACCTTGGTTTCAGTAAAAATAGAAGTAGAAAATTAGGGAAAAATATTTTTTAATTTTATATTAACAAATTATTATTAATTCAATATTAAGAGATATAATTATATATTTATATTAATGAGAAAAATTGCAGAATTATCAATATATTAAAATATTAAAAAATGTAATGATTTAATTATTTTCTTTTTAGGAAATGTATCATTTAATATTCTCCATTTTAAATTAAAAAGAACTTAACATATACTAAACTATTACCATCAACAAGGAAATAAAAATTCAGAGAAGATTTTTTTTATTTTATATAACAAACCAATAATAGAGGAAGAGTAAAAAAAAAGGAAAAATCGACACTTAAAATTAGAAAACTTATGTGTAATGCATCAGTAACCAAGGCCTTTAGTCAGACAAAACAACTTTAGTTTCATCATCCTTTTATCTATATTTGTTTATTTTCTTTTCAAATATTCAATGTACACGTTTTTTCCATAAACGATAAAAAAAATAATCAATGTTTTTAGAAAGAGAAAAATGTCTTTTGTGTTGTTTCTATTTTGTTTGATAGTAATTTATGTCATGTCATTGATTCATATTTTTTTCTTTGCATAGACAAATCGGTTAGCAAATTAACTTCTAAACATCCTTGAATACATGTCTATATATTCTAAACAAATTTTCATTATTGTATTTTTTTTGTATTATAAACTGTTATACAACATTACAACCTCACAAAGTTAAGAAAATCATTGCCAGACAAAAGACAGTAAAAGAGTCAGAACTTTAAGGATGTAGGTAGTATAGTAACAGATATGATATAGCCAAATATATTCGCCAGTTAGATAAGTTTAAACTGTTGGATAACAATAATAATGTTCATGGATAATAGTTTTGTTACGGTTGAAATCCATGCATGATGAGAACAGCTAGGAGCAACTCAGCTTCAGACATGAACAATATTCACCATTTACAAAAGAGAAAATGTTACATAATAATAATAATAATAGTTTTGTCCTAGACACACCACTTCTGCTTTTGCTGCAGTACATATGGCACCACTATGACCTTAATTTGTTACAGGACTCATGACATGATATAATTTTGATTATAAAAACTGGGAGACATTTTTGTGAGTAATTTTGTGTGTATATGTGTGTGGGGGGTGGAATAGTGATGGTCTGATATTCCTTTAGATATTGTAAATACATAGCACTTAAAGAAATGTGTCCAAAAATTGATTTTATAAGCAACTAAGTTAATTTCATATTTTTGAATTTCCTTTCCTCCACTTGACTCTTTTAATTTGAAGCCTTCACAAACTGAGCACTTGCTTCCACTCCTTGCTTAATCTATATGCCATTCCTGTAGACTATTTGCAGACAAGTGTCTTTTGATTTTCACAACACTAAGTATTTTGTTCTTGTGAAATTCTTTCAACGCTGGGGAAAATCACCTACTTATTTAAATGCAAATTTGCCACTGGTCAGTTCTCCTTGTCACTCTCTTTCTCTCTCGCTTTTTTTCTCTTTCTCTTTTTCTTTCTTTCTCTCTTTCTCTGTGTTTATGCAGGTGGTGTAAGGGGTAGTGGCTTGGAATCAGAAATTAGAGAGTTGAGTTTGAATTCTAGTCAGATCCATTACATTCAATTAAGAATAAAAACATTTGAGAAAGGTATGAATCAATCTCCTCCTCAGCTATGGGTTAAATATCTGGAAAAAATTTTAAAAATTGTTAATGCAACAATTACAAAATACAGTCAGTCAGTTATGTGCCATGTGTGATACATGCTTAGGCAGATTTTTTTCCCTGCAGTAGGCTGCCATTTCTTTCTGCGGTAGACCAATTGCCACCCAAGGCTATAGAGCCCAGTCTGTCCTGCTGTTTACCCATAGGAAGGTGAAGAAGAGGAATCATACCCTTCTCAAGGGTATTAGCACGAAAGTGAATGTAATAGATTCAACTGGAATTCGAACTCGCTCTCTGATTCTTCAGTCCAAGCCACTCTCCATTACTCCACTATACCTCTTACAAAAAAAAAAAAATATATTGTAAAAAAAAAAAAAGAAATATTCTTAAAATTCAAAATATGTTTCATAAAAAGTTGATAAATGATAAAACAAATCAATCTCTGTGTTTTTAGTGTGTTTTATAAAGATTAGACCAAAAAAAAAGCATTTTCTAGCGACATGTTTTCTTCAGACATTACAGAATTCTCGTCTCCAGACTCCAACTGTCTGCTTCACTCATTTCTAATTTTGTCTGCAAATCATTAAATTAAATGCACAGTAATTCTTCAAATTAACCAATTCTTGTTTTGCACTGATAGACATATTTTGGAAATCAGAATCTTCATTCTTTTCTGCTACTTTACAGAAAATTTTATGGCCAGTGCATTTCTCAAAACTGAATTCAATTAAATTCATTTTGAATCAAAAAAGTAGGCATCAAAGAAACCTTTGATTAGTATTTCACAGCACAAGAGCATTTTAGGCAACTGATTAGTGAAAGTTACCTTCCAAAATCTAAGCAAAGTTTTAATAAACAGAAAAATTTTGTCAGAAACAAAGAAAAGAGTACTGAACTGTTATGTAATACCAGTTCACTTATATGCCAGCGAATGCTAAACAGTCTCCTCACAGATGAAGAAAAGACTTCAGAAACAGAAATGTAGTTCTACAGAAGGATACTGAGAATACCATGGACCAAATATGTAAGCAACAATGAAGTCTTAAAGAAAATGGAAGCAAAAAAGACACTAATATTTAGCATCAGAAAAGAACAACCAATAATTCTAGGACTCATAATGAGGGAGGAGTGTTTGTAAAATCTGATACTCACAAGACCATAGGAACATAGGAAAACAATGTATGACCTACCTAGAAAACTTGAGTAAAAGAAGGCCAGATCTAGGTTTAGGAGATAGCGAAAAGACAAAATTTTGTTAGAAACAAAGAAAAAAGTACTGAAATGTCCTCCAACATGGCAGTGAATGCTGAAAAATCTCCTTACAGATGAAGAAAAGACTTGAAGCAATGGAAATGTGATTCTACAGAAGGATGCTGAGAATATCATGGACAAAACATGTAATCAACCACAAAGTTTTAGAGAAAATGGAGATTTATACTTAACATCAGGAAGAAACATTTCTAGGGCACATAATAAGAAAAGAGGGCTCAGAAAATTTGATACTCACAGAGCAGAGTGAAGTGACAGAGGATAACCTACCTTGTGAATGGATGGCAGATCTAGGTTTAGGAGAAATAGCAAAAAGACAAAATTTATTAAAAACTGCAAAGGATTGGAAATTGTGGAGAGCTATGATCGTCCTGAAGGGATACAGCATATAGAAGAAAAGCAAAACACTTTTCATAAGTGTCTGTTTACCACAGTGTCCACAAAAATGCTTCTGGTTAGAATAGTTTTATTTCCAGTTAGAACAGTTTTATTTATCTACTCAGGAAGTGTCAAAACATTTTGAATATCTCTAGAACTCGTGTGGTCTTGTTGCAACCTGGTAACCAAGTAGAGGGCACCTTACCGCACATGCATAGACATACACACTTCATAGAGCTGCTCAATTGAAAGTTTGGGTTTTGTGGGCTCATTGTAGTTACATATTTTCACATTAATAAAAAACATTATTTTTTAAAGGAAATTGTGGAGAGCCATGATCGTATATGTCCTGAAAGGGCACAGAATCTAAAAGAATGAGAATAAGATGCTCAAAATATTCATGAAAAGTCTTATCTAAATTACAAGAGATATGTTAACATTTGTTTGTTGTTTATATGGACAACTTAAATTCAAATATTCATATTTTATTGAGTGACTGGATGAAAATAAATGCTGTAAATCTAATTCTGAGTTTTAATTAATTTCATTATCATTCTTAATAATGTTAAATATCACTCTAATAAAGAAATCTGTTCATTAATATGTAATATAATCAAGAAAGATAATAGGGTTAATTAAAACTTGTAGTTAGGTTTGCAGTGTTTGTGAAGAAATCTTTAAAAATGCACATGAAAGAAGATTTAGTAAGACAAACAAATTAGACAGATTTGAATTACAGCAGACACATTCTTACATCTAATAGAAGTAGATTGATTTTCCTATTGTCTGGTTCACACTCCACCAAGGTATTTTGAACAGGAATAAATTTTTATCTCTTGTTTCCTGTTTAGGATTGGGTTTCTGGCTCATTCCAAATTCTGCTTCAACTCTATACCTTTAATCTCTGCTTGAACTCTGAAATTTTATTTACTATTGTTTTCTCTTTTTTTTTTTCCTCAATAGGAGTAGATAGGTTTGCTTATCATCTGGCATTTCTTGTGATTAAAGAAGAAATAAAATGAATGACTTTTAAAAAGCCGTTAATATTTATTTCGTATCTTTTCTTTATAATTCTTAGTTTGTGTTGGAATCTTAGGGACTATGATTTATTGTTTATGCATTCACAGAAATACACACAAATATTTCTTACTTTCGTTTTTGGATCCGATAAAGCCTAGAAAGGTGAAACCTGTAATCAAATCTAGTTTCAATGAAATCTAGTTTCAAATCTAGTATATATATATATATATATATATATATATATATATATATATATATATATATATATATATTTATGTATATATATATGTATATATATATATATGAATAAAGATAAAAGGAAAACTTTATTCATATTGTCTTTTTACATATATATATATATATATATATATATATATATATATATGTATATATATATATATATATATATATATATATATATATATATATATATATATATATATATATATATATATATATATATATATATATATATATATATATATATATATATATATATATATATGTATATATATATATATATATATATATATATATATATGATATCTTTGTTTATAAATGCAAGTTGCAATATAAAATGTATACATTTGCTTTGATAAAGTCCCTCAAGAGATCAAACTGGTTCATAAAGAAAAGTTCTGTTTTGACTTAATGGATCTCTGGGACTCTTGAGAAAAGGAATAGTCAATTTTACTAACAGTGTCCCAGGTAATATCAACGTACAAGTTGCCCAGAAGATCACCCTACTAGGAACATCCCATATACTGAGTAAAGTACTATCAGTTAAATGACAATTTTCCTGTAGGGTCTAAGGACCATTGTTTGAATCTGGCTTCCAAGGATACAACGCAGGAAACATAACATACACAAATGATAATAATGATGTAAATAATAATAATAATAATAATAAGCCCAAAATGCAGATTCTGTGATAAATATCCAGAAACGATTGATCATCTTGTATCAGGTTGCACGATGTTGGCACCCACTGAATATAAAACCCGACATGACAGAGTGGGCCAATATCTGCACTGGAAAATCTACAACTTGTACGGGAAGGAAACTAAAAGAAACTGGTATGAACACCACCCAGACCCAGTTACGGAGATAGGACCTGTTACAATTCTATGGGATTACACAATTCACACTGACAGAACAATCAAGGCCAACCACCCAGATATTGTTATTAAAGACCACAAACAAAAACGGTGCCTCCTTATTGATATGGCAGTCCCTGCTGACTGCAATGTATCTTTGAAGATATTCAAAAAGCTGTCAAAATACAAGGACCTTGAAATAGAAATCTCAAAAATGTGGCATATGGGAAACATCAACAATCCCTGTTGTAGTTGGAGCCCTAGGACTGGTTGGAAAAGATTGCAGTAGACTAATTGAAGGGATTCCTGGAAGTCCATGCCTCAAGGAGATACAAAAATTGTTCTGACAAGTACAGCCCACACTTTACGAAGGGCTTTATCTATGTAATTTCTTTTCTTTTCTTTTTTTTTTTTTTTTTTGTCAGTGGAAAGTGTCATGATGCCATTTCTAAACTTAGGTCCCTGGGCGGGACCCGGAAAGAAATGTGTAAACGCCAGAAATCACAGAAAATAAATAATAATAATAATAAAATGAACATACCCACAGACATAACAAGGTAGCAACATATGTGCACTGGAAGATGTGCAAGAAACACAAAATCAAAACCACTGAGAGATGGTATGAGTGCCAACCAGACATAGTTACCCAAAATAATGATGTAACTATCCTCAGCGTCATGCCAATTCAAACTGACAGGGAAATAAAAGCCAACAGACTTGATATTATCATAAAAGAAGAAATTCAGGAAGTGTATGCTTATTGACATAGCAGTACCCCCATGAGAGAAACACCTCCATGAAAATTATTGTGAAATAGTCCAAATACAAGGACCTGGAGATCGAGATTAACACGATGGCGGGGGGGATGAAGACTGAGACTGTAACATTAATAATCGGAGCTCTGGGCCTCGTGAGAAAAGGAATGGACAATTTTACTAAAAGTATCCCAGGTAACATCAACATGCAAGTTGCCCAGAAAATCGCCTTACTAGGAACATCCCATATAATAAGAAAAGTGCTATCAATTAAATGACAATTCTCCTATAGGGCCTAAGGACTATATTTTTGACCCGGCTCTACAGGATACAAAGCAGGAAACATAACATATATAAATAATGATAATAATAATAATAATAATAATAATAATAATAGCATACCATCTGAGATAAACGCCATAAAAATTATTGAGGAATTATCCAAATACAAAGACCTGAAGATCGAGATTAACAAGATGTGGGAATGAAGACTGAGATTGTACCAATAGTAATCAGAGTACTGGGCCTTGTAAGAAAAGGAATGGACAATTTTACTAACAGTATCCCAGGTAACATCAACATACAAGTTGCCCAGAAAATCGCCTTACTAGGAACATCTCATATACTAAGAAAAGTGCTATCAATTAAATGACAATTCTCCTATAGGGCCTAAGGACTATATTTTTGACCCGGCTCTACAGGATACAAAGCAGGAAACATAACATACACAAATAATAATAATAATAATTATAATAATATAAATCAAATTATTTACAGGGAAAGGTTTCAGTAACCACTCAATTGCTAGCTGCATGTCAGGCTGTCAATTTACTGACAAAGTATTATATATATTTATTAATTATTGCTTGCACAGAAGCGACAAAAAGGTTACATTCAATCAAATGAGTGCAGTGGCAGTGAACCTGAGAGCCACAAAACTAATTTCTCGCTCAGTAATCATATCTCTAACTTCTTAGAATATTTCCTTAATTGGTCTTCAAATCAACAAGACACACCCAGGAGAAGCAAGCAACACTAAATTAAGAGCAGAGGTCATAGGAGAGACAACACCAAGCGGGTTCACTAGTGGTGCATTATTCTTCCCGATTTCTGACGAATGATGCCAATATGATAAGACTCTTATTAAACATCCGTTTAGTCTTTGATTGAAAAGAACTAATGAAGGAAGTGGAGGGAAACTGGTAGAGAAAAGATTTTAATTAATGATTCATTGCAAAAAAAGTGATGAAAGCAAAAAGCGTTTGGGAAAAGATAAGGAACATAAGACCAAAGGTAGAAATGGTAAATTATAATAAAAAAAAAAATCTCATTATTATTCAAAAGGGACATGTTAAAAGATAGTGTGTACCTACCATGGACATATCTATATTTTTGTATTTTCCAAGAGTTTACACATACATTACATACATGCATATATATATATATATATATATATATATATATATATATATATATAAATATATAAATATAAATATAAAAGTGAACATAGAAGTCAACACTTAGAGGCGACAGTCTGTTTCATGCTATATGCAATCGTCAGGCCACATGTGCTGTTATTTTTCTCGGCTATTTATATATATATACGGGTCAGTGGTGCATTGTGGGAAGTCTATTATGGCGGTTGTTTTACTGGAAGTCGTTTATTAATTTATTTGGGTTAAATTATTTTGCTTGTTTTTATTTTTTGTTTCTTATTTTATTTATTTATTTTATTTATTTTTTTTTTTTTTAATTGATGCTTTTATTAATGTAGTAAAAATTTGTTTATGTCACTTATTTAATAGTTTTGTTTTGGTTTGAGAATTTAATTAAAGCTATTTATTCGATTTTGGGGTTGATTGTTGTAGTTTGTTCTAACTATTATTTTGGCAGGAACAGTTTTTAATTTTTGAAATAGCTATTCAAATGAGGTAATTTTGGCTTTCTTCTCTATGTAATTTATATGCTTTGTTATAATCAATATACTGAGCTCTTTTCATGGATCAGTTTTAATATTTTATATTATTGGGATTCACTTGGATAATATACCAATGGATTATTACCTATATATATATATATATATATATATATATATATATATATATATATATATATATATATATATGATAAAATATAGTTTTAAGGTATGCTATATTTATGAGTTAAAGTGCTCAATATCAGGGATAGAGTGTATATAAATATAAAAGTAGACATTGAAGTCAACACCGAGAGGCGACAGACTGTTTTATGCTTAGGTTCAATTAAGAAACAGACTGCCGACCACGGTGTCCACTTTTAAATTTACCCATGATCCACTCCTGACACTCAACACTCCCATCCACAAATGTAGCACACCATCAAATCTCTATTCCATCATTATATATATATATATATATATATATATATATATATATATATATATAAGGATAAAACGCAGTCCCAAGGAATGCTACATTTATGGGTCAAAGGGCCCAACATCAGGTAGAGAAGATCATATGCAAATATAAAAGTGGACACTGAAGTCAATGCCCAGAGGGGAAGTGCTAAGTGTCAGGGTGGATAAATGTAGAAGTGGATTTTGGGGTCAGCACCAAGCAGCAACAGTTTATTTCATAATCGAATGTAAGTATTGAAACAGACTGCTGCCTCTGAGTATTTACTTTACTGTCCACTTATATATATATATATATATATATATATATATTGATCAAGTTGGTCTAAAGCACATTGGTTCTAATGACAGTTTCTCCTGCTAGGGAGACACAATTATATATATATATATATATATATATATATATATATATATGTGTGTATGTATATATATATATATATGTGTGTGTGTGTGTGTATATATATTTATATCTGTGTGTATGTGTGTGCATATATGTGTGTATGTGTGTGTGTGTATTTTAATTGGTATCACCCCAAGCAAGTCAGTACAGCCACTAGCACACAAAGGGTTACAGAGTGTGTGAAGGAATTAGAAACAAAAACATTAGTAATGAGAAGAAAGAAAAAACTGCAATTAGAAGGACAGTAGATAGCGATTGACATTGCATTTAAATTTTTGCAGATTAAAATTGGCTATGAGGCATGTGGCCAGAAGAGAGTTCCACATGCAAGAAGTCAGAGATAAGAAACTGTCAGCATAGAAGTTGCGGCTACATCTAGCTAGGTCAAATGTAAATTGATGAGATCTTGCCACCAGTCTAGTATTGCACTGAAATTCATACAGTGTAGGTACTATAGTGAAAAGCTCATCTGAACAATTACCATAAAAATATTTATAAAAAAGGTACAAAGCGTCACCTTATGGTGATGGGCAAGTGACTGAAACTGAGCTGCCAGGTCAGGGTCAATGATATTGCTGATTCTTCTTTGGATTTTATCAAGGAGCTCAAGGTAAATAACAGGGACACTGAACCATATATAGCAGCAATATTCTAAGCATGGACAAATAGTAGACTTATAGATGTACAAGATAGATTCCAGAGAGAAAAATTGTTTTGCCTGACACAGTGAACTGACTTTCTTGGCAAGCTCACCTAGCAATCGATTCAATATAGGCTTTCCACTTCATGTCAACTGAGAATGTTAGCCCTAGAAGATGCAGTGAGTGACTTTGCTGGAGGATAGCATCAGGCAGGCTGATGGAAAGCAGAGGAGGTTTCTGAGGTGATTAATGAAGAGAAATTTAGTTTTGAAGGGATTAAAATTGAAAAGCCATCTTTTTCTCCAGTTAATGATGGTCTTGAGATCATTTTGGACACCACCTACTATTTTGATCCTGTCAGACTGATCAGCATTACTATTGAGGTAGGAATAAATGGTAGTGTCGGCAACATAGATACCAAGTTGAGAACTGATGTCATTGGGAAAGTTGCTAAAGGAGATTAGAAAAAATGTAGGACAAAGGATAGAGTCTTGAGGGAGGAGGTCTGCATTAGTACGAAAGGATCTAGATGAGTGGCCGTTCAAGATAACTTTCATTTCACCATTTGATAGGAATGACTGGATCAGCTCAAAAATGGAATATTAATATGTCTGGATTATTCGACTAAACATACATATATATTTTCTCTTTTAATCATATATCAAACTTGTGATCAGTTTCACTACAGTGAATAACCAATGTGTTTTATGTGTTGTTTTTTAAAATGTCCCTTTTGTGTTCGTATAGTCTTTTGTTTAAACTTCTTGAGGTTTATAAAATGTATTTTTTCTGGCAATTCCTGCACTTGATAGAGTAAATTACTCATTCATGTTTTGGCTTATTTTGTTTTTTATTGATTAATCAGTGATTGTTTTAGATTTAGTTGCGACAAACCCAACGAATCAAAAAAAAATATTATTCTACTCACTAACTCTCTCACATCCATCTACAACTGAAAAGAATTTATCTAAATTCAACATAAAATTTGTTACAAATCCATATATATATATATATATATATATATATATATATATATATATATATATATATATATATATATATAGTGTACTGGGGCAGCAGATCATTATTTAAGCATATATTATTAAATATAACAGACAATGAATGTCTATTATGTTTGATCATGAGCTGTTTTAATATTTAAATGTTTGCTTTAATTTCTGGTGCAAATAAAGACAAAAATTGTCCAACATTTGGATATTTTTTTATTAAGTTGGTCGTAAGCTTTCAACTCACATCAGCCATAATCAAATTGGTTATACAGACATGAAACAAAGATATCCACCATCACTCAAAACTGAGTGTTAAATTGCCTAGGCCTTCTTTCCTCATTATGTATCCCAGAAATTTCAATTGTTTCTTTCTGATTCTAAGTATATGTATACATTTTTTCTTTAAAACTTACTTATTGCTCACATATTCTGTCCATGGCATCTTTCTGTAAAACCATATCTCTTTTGCTTCAAGCCTTCTCTTCATATGTGAGAAAATAATCCAGCATTCACTGCTATGTAAGAGGACTGATATTGCATAGCAGTTCAGCCCTTTTCTTTGTTTCTAGGGATATTTTACTTATCACTTTATACTTTGCTTAGTTTCTGGAAGGCACTTTGTTATATAGTTTCAGTCCTAAAAGAAAGCTCATTGCTATTAAAATATATCTGTGATTATGCATATCAATAATAATCTAAAATGTTATTTTAAAAGTTGGGCAACTGTGGGTAACCTTGCTGACTGATAATAAAAATGCTTTTTCTTTTTATTTCTTGCAGGCGTTGCCAGGCGGTATTTAAAATAACCGCATTTCTGGACATTTTTTAATCCTTCTGTTGCAGGCGTCACTTTACACTCCTGCACACTTGGGTAAGTGTAATCTTTTTTTCTTGATCCTAGTTTCATAAAGGCACTATTTGGTTACAATAATGATAATGGTAATATTAGCTGTTTCCTTATAAGGAAACATTTTGAATTCATTGAATTTATAAAATCTTTCTCTTAAAACGATTCTTCAGGAAAATAGGTTTCTCGAGTCCAGTAACTGTTATTTCTCTTTCCAGTACTGAAGGTGGTTTCCTTCCTTACCTTTTGTTTAAAGTTGTGTGGAATGTCATACATCTTGATTATATGATTATTTGCTCTTTGACTTACATGTGATATCCATTTTAGTTATTGCTGTTGTTGAAAGTCCTCAAGTGATATGGTTCCTGTTATTTGGTACAGTTCCTTGTTTGTGATGATGCTAATCCACGAGACTCAAAGAAGGATGGTCTTCACTAAAGCTTACAGGCTTCATTTCCTCAAATCTATTTTTAAATTTAGTTTTTTAAATTTAGTTTTAAATTGCTGACATTTTAGATATTTCTTAACAAGTTTGACACCATTCATGATGTCCATATCAAAGTTTTTTGGGACTTATAATAAATACATTTTTATTGTCACTAGATTAATATTTAATATCAATTTTTAATATTAATGTTTAATATATATTCATATAGAGTTCATTAAAGAGTGTACATATACAGGGTAAGATGGATAAACTGTCGTCTAAATTATGCAAAAATGAAAATAACACTGACATCTCATTTTAACAGATATATTTACCAAAAGTACACAAATATATCTTGATATACTAAAGAGTAAATTTATTCAATAAAATTGCCATTGGCTTCAACCTCCAGACAACTTCGGAATCTCCTTCAACTCTTCTGGAGAGTCTCCTTGTTTAAGTTGGTGAATGTTGCTATAATCCTTGCCTTCATTTCATCTTTGGTCTTACAAGGAATTTTGTTGGTCTTTTGCTCAACTGTGCCCCACACAAAATAATCAAGGGGTTGCAGCCTGGGGAGTTAGGTGTCCAGATGTAAAGGGTCATTTGATCACAGAAATTGTCAGACAGCTATTGTGTGGCATGGTGCAGAGTCCTTTTGCCAAACATGGGGTTTTCTAGCAGTCACCGTCTTGATCCAGGGCAGCAATACCCCCTCAAGGCACTTGATGTAGGCATCTGTGTTGATTCTGAAGCCCTGTGGGAAGATGAATGTTTGGTTGGAGGAGTATGTTTGAGTTTATTCAAAAGCTTTGTAGTGTGGTTTTTCCTCCTATCCTTCATAGATTGGGTTAAAAATTAGCAATTTCTCATCTTGTATAAGAAATACTGAATGTCTTGATACACTTCCTGCCCAATATGAAACTCAGACACTCCTGTGTTCCTGGATATGGACCTGATTGTCTTGGAGGGAACATTGTCAATCATGGCTTTGATCTCACCAAAAACTTCAGGAGTTCTTTTTTATCAGAATGATCAAAGTGAGTTTTTCGAGCTGTTGTACATTTGTAATCACCATCAGACTCATCCAATTTTTTCCTAATCCTCTGCACTCTCCTCAAATTGACACCCAAACACTCTGAAATGTTCATGTTGGAGCTTCTGGCACAAATGCCAAGCAATACAGCATGCTGTTTCCAAATTTCTGGCAGAGTAAATCGTACTATGGTGATCTTTTTCTCACAGACAGTGCCCAACTGACCCTACTATACTGTGCAGCCAACAAAATCAAAAACAAACAATGTACATGCACAAAATTAAAAATATAAAATGGCGACAATTTACCAATCGCACTGTGTATGTGTGTGTAAAAAGTTCAGATAGAGTATATCTATAAAAGGACGATATGTTTTCCTTTTGTCTTTAATCATATATACATATATATGTATATATATATACATATATATATATATATATATATATGATTAAAGACAAAAGGAAAACTTTTATATATATATATATATATATATACAGAGGCTGATTGTTATATTTATTGACAATATTTTAAATATATTTCTAATTCAAAATAGCTGCCTTACTGGTTACCCCATAACCCTTTATACATTCTCAACAGAAGTACATGTGACTTCTTCACCATCTCTTTACTTAAATTGTCTTACGTCATATATATATACAAATATATATGTGTGTACATATATATATATATATATATATATATATATATATATATATATATATGTATATGTATATATATATGTGTGTGTGTGTGTGTATATATATATACATATATATATACGTATGTATGCATGTATGTATGTATATATATATGCATGTATGTATGTATATATATATGCATGTATATATATATATATAAAATCTCTTGTAATAAAAATAATAATAATAATAATATATATATATATATATTATAATTATTGTTTTTTTAAAAATATGATTCCATCACAATGCAGAAATTTTTGTTTAAAAACTGAAACTAAAATTACTAATTTAAATATAGAAATTAAACTTAAAATCCAGAGTTTTGTTCCATTGTCAATTGTTGATAGAAATAAAGTTCTATTGTGCATACATGAAAAATTATACATTATTAAGTTTCTGAAAAAAATTTGATACATAAGTTGTCTAGGGAAATTAAAACCCAACCACCCCTAATCAAAATAGATTGAATTTCCTTAACCTTAATAACTAAAAATATTAAGATTGTGCTTATAAATTAAGTAAATTTCTTAGAAATTTATTCCTTAGCATTGCTTGATAATGGAATGAAACTTTGGACTTTAAGTTCAATTTTTATAATTAGATTTATAATTTTAGTTTCAGTTTTGAAACATAGAAATTTCTGTGTGGTGATGGAATCACATTTTTAGAAAAAGAAAATCATTATAATATTATGCTCAACTGTTTCTATCAAGCATTGTTTTTTTTTTAAATAAAAATAATTGCTAAGAACACCGAATTGTAAACCTTACTGTTCTTTCTTATTATTTGAATATATATATATATATATATATATATATATATATATATATATATATATATATATATATTCATACATGTTTCATTAAATAATATAGATAAGTGTTGTCTATTTATTATATATATATATATATATATATAAATACATGAGGTACCATCTTAACCTGTTCAAGTCTAGAGTCATCCATTATCTTCCCCTCCTATCTATATAAACTACCCCTTAATGTAACCCTCTACCTTGAGTGACACCTGAGCCTTGTACAGGGTGAACATTACTGTAAAAAAAAAAAAAAATAGAAGATTGATGCAAGTGGATAGTGAAATCTGTAGATAATAACAATGCTTCAGTAAGCAATTGAGGCTCTCTTATTATAAAGGGTGTTAAAGAAACACTAATATGCTTGAGTAACAGACTTTCTAGTCTCCCTGTACTGACAGATACGTACTTTTGTTTGCTTTAGCCACTCACTTTGGAGAGACAACTGACCAACTTCCTGCTTATTTACCAAAAGACTAGCCAAACATTTTTCGGGTTCTTGATTTGAAATTGTTTATATGTGTAGCTATCCCTCTTCATAATTTACCAATTTTCACACAAAATTTCATGGAAGTACATCACACAGATTGCAGAGCTGCTCCAACATATTACAAAATTTAGTGTAATAACATGAACAAAAATGGTAACGATAATTATCATACTAGCCGTTTCCCTACAAGGAAACATTTGGCATTCATTAATTGAGCAGCCTATGCTACTTTCGGTTAAAATTTATAAAAAATTTCTCTTGAAACAATTTTTAAGGAAAATAGATTTCTTATATCCAGTAGCTGATATCAGTCTTTCCAGTACTGACAGAGGTTTCCTTCCTAACCTTTTATTTGAAATAGTGTGGAATGTCAACATATTTTTTTTTAATAAGATATCTTGAAAGATTATGCTTAAAGGTACTTTTTGATCTGCAAAGTTCTTCATAGCCAAGCTGATCTAAAGCACATTAGATCTAATGTTAGTTCCCTCTACCCAGGTAGACACAAGTTAGATTCCAGCTGGAGAGAGTGCATAGTTTTCTTTAATAAGATTCCTCGAATATTCAAGTCGGTAGACAAAAATAAATAAATATCCTGTTTAATAAATAAATGGAGTGTCTACTTAAATATAACTATCCACCAAAATAACATTTAAAGTGATAAAAATCTATCAGATTGACAAATAAAAATCCATTATTTCTTTATAAAATGCTCTATTTACATTTGGATACAAAACTGAGCAGATATGAAATTTCAAGAGGCTGTGACAAGAAGGATTTTGCTTAAAGGTACTTTTCAGTTTTGCTTGATCAATGAAGATTTTTATGGCTGAGCTCATCTAAAGTAGTGGATGAACAGTTGTGTCTTGGACATTTCTTTTAGATATTTGTGTCTTTAGATGAATGCATTCCAGGATAACAGCATACTTCTGATAATTTTTTGAAGCTATCATTTTTTTTTAAAAGTGTTGTTTGATATAGAAATTTGTACACCATTACCTTTAATTACTCAAAACAAGCGAAAGTTAGTTACCATAAATAAAAAAAGAGAAAAATTTATTTTTTAAAGTTCGAGAAAAATAAGCTAGCAATTTTAGTTTACTCCACCAGTGTGTACCACAAACATCTAATAGATTCTGGATTTTATAAATGATATTTTTATTTGGATCCCATGGCTAAGTTCCGAAAATCAAACATTGGTGGAAAAATATTTGTGGACGAGGAAATTTACAGCTACCAATATCATAAGAAAAACACTGATGTAACAAAAACATAATGGTGGTGTGTAAAGCGATCTTGCAACATTGTTAATCTGTCATTGCATTTTAAACAAAAACAAACTTTTAATTTTTTTTAATTTTATTTCTTTTATTCCTTTTCTAAAAATTTATGATTGTTATCTAAGCTTTTTTTAAAATTTATGTTAATTACATTTAAATGATTCAAAAAATTATCAGAGGTACGCAATTATCCAGGAACACATTTATCTAGAAACACAAACGTCCAGGGCTGCAAATGTCCAGTGACGCAATTGTCTGGTACGCAATTGTCCAGGATGCAAATGTCTAGTATGCAACTGTCCTAGAACCATCTAAAGCACATATGGTTCCCTCTGCCAAGGCAGATATAGGTTGAAATCCTGCCAGTGAGCATATCAGTTATGTGCCATACATGATACACACTTAGGCGATCATGTATCTTTCGATACATGACTTATGAGGCAGATCTTTTCCCACAGTAGGTTACTATTTCTTTCTGCAGGAGACCAGTTGCCCTACAAGGCTATAGAACCCAATTTGTCCTGCTATTTAACCATAGCTGGGGGGAAAAGAAGAGGAGGATTCATACCTTTCCCAAGGGTATTAGCACGTGAGAGAATGCAACTGATTCAACTGAAATTCAAACTCGGCTCTCTGATTCCTCAATCCGAGCTTCTATCCATTTTTCTTTAATAAGATTTCTCAAATATTTAGACCAGAAAGATGAAAAGAAATAGATTTGCTGTTTAATAAATAAATATCTATCAAATATAAGTATCTAACAACAACATTTAAAGTGATAAAATCTGTCAGATTAATAAATAAAAAATCAATTACATCTTTATATATATATATATATATATATATATATATATATATATTTGAGTGTGTGTTGTGTGTTTTTGTACAAATATCAAACTGTCTGTTTGACTAGTTAGAATCAGCCAATCATTTGTTTTGTAGCCTCAAATGATGAAATATGCAGAAGTCTTTACCGTTGTTTAATCATTCTTGATTACAATTGTATGAAACAAGATTAGAAATGGGAAAGAAAATATCTTAAAGCCTAATTACATTTTCTCAATCTATAATACAGGCACAGACATATAGACAGACCCACCCACGTACAGATATACACAAAGAAATAAAAATGCATTCTGGGATTCAAAATCAAGAAAGATTGGCCAATGTCTTTAATCCTTCTCTTTTTACTGATTGCAATTCAGAAAATCATTAAAGGTTTCACAGATATGAAGACATATGATAAATAAATAGATAGATATGAACAGATTGAGATAGATAGCTAAGAACAGATTGTAATACAGAGATAGATAGATAGATAGATAGATAGATAGATAGATAGATATGAACAGATTGAGATAGATAGCTAAGAACAGATTGAAATACAGAGATAGATAGATAGATAGATAGATAGATAGATAGATAGATAGATAGATAGATAAATATGAACAGATTGAGATAGATAGCTAAGAACAGATTGAAATACAGAGATAGATAGATAGATAGATAGATAGATAGATAGATAGATAAATATGAACAGATTGAGATAGATAGCTAAGAACAGATTGAAATACAGAGATAGATAGATAGATAGATAGATAGATAGATAGATAGATAGATAAATATGAACAGATTGAGATAGATAGCTAAGAACAGATTGAAATACAGAGATAGATAGATAGATAGATAGATAGATAGATAGATAGATAGATAAATATGAACAGATTGAGATAGATAGCTAAGAACAGATTGAAATACAGAGATAGATAGATAGATAGATAGATAGATAGATAGATAGATAAATATGAACAGATTGAGATAGATAGCTAAGAACAGATTGAAATACAGAGATAGATAGATAGATAGATAGATAGATAGATAGATAGATAGATAGATATGAACAGATTGAGATAGATAGCTAAGAACAGATTGAAATACAGAGATAGATAGATAGATAGATAGATAGATAGATAAATATGAACAGATTGAGATAGATAGCTAAGAACAGATTGAAATACAGAGATAGATAGATAGATAGATAGATAGATAGATAAATATGAACAGATTGAGATAGATAGCTAAGAACAGATTGAAATACAGAGATAGATAGATAGATAGATAGATAGATAGATAGATAGATAGATAGATAGATAAATATGAACAGATTGAGATAGATAGCTAAGAACAGATTGAAATACAGAGATAGATAGATAGATAGATAGATAGATAAATATGAACAGATTGAGATAGATAGCTAAGAACAGATTGAAATACAGAGATAGATAGATAGATAGATAGATAGATAGATAGATAGATAGATAGATAGATAAATATGAACAGATTGAGATAGATAGCTAAGAACAGATTGAAATACAGAGATAGATAGATTGATAGATAGATAGATAGATAGATAGATAGATAAATATGAACAGATTGAGATAGATAGCTAAGAACAGATTGAAATACAGAGATAGATAGATAGATAGATAGATAGATAGATAGATAGATAGATAGATAGATAAATATGAACAGATTGAGATAGATAGCTAAGAACAGATTGAAATACAGAGATAGATAGATAGATAGATAGATAGATAGATAGATAAATATGAACAGATTGAGATAGATAGCTAAGAACAGATTGAAATACAGAGATAGATAGATAGATAGATAGATAGATAGATAAATATGAACAGATTGAGATAGATAGCTAAGAACAGATTGAAATACAGAGATAGATAGATAGATAGATAGATAGATAGATAGATAAATATGAACAGATTGAGATAGATAGCTAAGAACAGATTGAAATACAGAGATAGATAGATAGATAGATAGATAAATATGAACAGATTGAGATAGATAGCTAAGAACAGATTGAAATACAGAGATAGATAGATAGATAGATAGATAGATAGATAGATAAATATGAACAGATTGAGATAGATAGCTAAGAACAGATTGAAATACAGAGATAGATAGATAGATAGATAGATAGATAAATATGAACAGATTGAGATAGATAGCTAAGAACAGATTGAAATACAGAGATAGATAGATAGATAGATAGATAGATAGATAGATAGATAGATAGATAGATAAATATGAACAGATTGAGATAGATAGCTAAGAACAGATTGAAATACAGAGATAGATAGATAGATAGATAGATAGATAGATAGATAGATAGATAGATAGATAAATATGAACAGATTGAGATAGATAGCTAAGAACAGATTGAAATACAGAGATAGATAGATTGATAGATAGATAGATAGATAGATAGATAGATAAATATGAACAGATTGAGATAGATAGCTAAGAACAGATTGAAATACAGAGATAGATAGATAGATAGATAGATAGATAAATATGAACAGATTGAGATAGATAGCTAAGAACAGATTGAAATACAGAGATAGATAGATAGATAGATAGATAGATAGATAGATAAATATGAACAGATTGAGATAGATAGCTAAGAACAGATTGAAATACAGAGATAGATAGATAGATAGTTAGATAGATAGATAGATAGATAGATAGATAAATATGAACAGATTGAGATAGATAGCTAAGAACAGATTGAAATACAGAGATAGATAGATAGATAGATAGATAGATAGATAGATAAATATGAACAGATTGAGATAGATAGCTAAGAACAGATTGAAATACAGAGATAGATAGATAGATAGATAGATAGATAGATAAATATGAACAGATTGAGATAGATAGCTAAGAACAGATTGAAATACAGAGATAGATAGATACAGAGATAGATAGATAGATAGATAGATAAATATGAACAGATTGAGATAGATAGCTAAGAACAGATTGAAATACAGAGATAGATAGATAGATAGATAGATAAATATGAACAGATTGAGATAGATAGCTAAGAACAGATTGAAATACAGAGATAGATAGATAGATAGATAGATAGATAGATAGATAGATAAATATGAACAGATTGAGATAGATAGCTAAGAACAGATTGAAATACAGAGATAGATAGATAGATAGATAGATAGATAGATAGATAAATATGAACAGATTGAGATAGATAGCTAAGAACAGATTGAAATACAGAGATAGATAGATAGATAGATAGATAGATAAATATGAACAGATTGAGATAGATAGCTAAGAACAGATTGAAATACAGAGATAGATAGATAGATAGATAGATAGATAGATAAATATGAACAGATTGAGATAGATAGCTAAGAACAGATTGAAATACAGAGATAGATAGATAGATAGATAGATAGATAGATAAATATGAACAGATTGAGATAGATAGCTAAGAACAGATTGAAATACAGAGATAGATAGATAGATAGATAGATAGATAGATAGATAGATAGATAGATAGATAGATAAATATGAACAGATTGAGATAGATAGCTAAGAACAGATTGAAATACAGAGATAGATAGATAGATAGATAGATAGATAGATAGATAGATAGATAGATAAATATGAACAGATTGAGATAGATAGCTAAGAACAGATTGAAATACAGAGATAGATAGATAGATAGATAGATAGATAGATAGATAGATAAATATGAACAGATTGAGATAGATAGCTAAGAACAGATTGAAATACAGAGATAGATAGATAGATAGATAGATAGATAGATAGATAGATAGATAGATAAATATGAACAGATTGAGATAGATAGCTAAGAACAGATTGAAATACAGAGATAGATAGATAGATAGATAGATAGATAGATAGATAGATAGATAGATAAATATGAACAGATTGAGATAGATAGCTAAGAACAGATTGAAATACAGAGATAGATAGATAGATAGATAGATAGATAGATAAATATGAACAGATTGAGATAGATAGCTAAGAACAGATTGAAATACAGGATAGATAGATAGATAGATAGATAGATAGATAGATAGATAGATAAATATGAACAGATTGAGATAGATAGCTAAGAACAGATTGAAATACAGAGATAGATAGATAGATAGATAGATAGATAGATAAATATGAACAGATTGAGATAGATAGCTAAGAACAGATTGAAATACAGAGATAGATAGATAGATAGATAGATAGATAGATAGATAAATATGAACAGATTGAGATAGATAGCTAAGAACAGATTGAAATACAGAGATAGATAGATAGATAGATAGATAGATAGATAGATAAATATGAACAGATTGAGATAGATAGCTAAGAACAGATTGAAATACAGAGATAGATAGATAGATAGATAGATAGATAGATAAATATGAACAGATTGAGATAGATAGCTAAGAACAGATTGAAATACAGAGATAGATAGATAGATAGATAGATAGATAGATAAATATGAACAGATTGAGATAGATAGCTAAGAACAGATTGAAATACAGAGATAGATAGATAGATAGATAGATAGATAGATAGATAAATATGAACAGATTGAGATAGATAGCTAAGAACAGATTGAAATACAGAGATAGATAGATAGATAGATAGATAGATAGATAGAGAGATAGATAGATAGATAGATAGATAAATATGAACAGATTGAGATAGATAGCTAAGAACAGATTGAAATACAGAGATAGATAGATAGATAGATAGATAGATAGATAGATAGATAGATAAATATGAACAGATTGAGATAGATAGCTAAGAACAGATTGAAATACAGAGATAGATAGATAGATAGATAGATAGATAGATAGAGAGATAGATAGATAGATAGATAGATAAATATGAACAGATTGAGATAGATAGCTAAGAACAGATTGAAATACAGAGATAGATAGATAGATAGATAGATAGATAGATAGATAAATATGAACAGATTGAGATAGATAGCTAAGAACAGATTGAAATACAGAGATAGATAGATAGATAGATAGATAGATAGATAAATATGAACAGATTGAGATAGATAGCTAAGAACAGATTGAAATACAGAGATAGATAGATAGATAGATAGATAGATAGATAGATAGATAGATAGATAGATAGATAGATAGATAGATAGATAAATATGAACAGATTGAGATAGATAGCTAAGAACAGATTGAAATACAGAGATAGATAGATAGATAGATAGATAGATAGATAGATAAATATGAACAGATTGAGATAGATAGCTAAGAACAGATTGAAATACAGAGATAGATAGATAGATAGATAGATAGATAGATAGATAGATAGATAGATAGATATGAATAGATTGAGATAGATAGCTAAGAACAGATTGAAATACAGAGATAGATAGATAGATAGATAGATAGATAGATAGATAGATAGATAGATAGATAAATATGAACAGATTGAGATAGATAGCTAAGAACAGATTGAAATACAGAGATAGATAGATAGATAGATAGATAGATAGATAGATAGATAGATAGATAGATAGATAAATATGAACAGATTGAGATAGATAGCTCAGAACAGATTGAAATACAGAGATAGATAGATAGATAGATAGATAGATAGATAGATAGATAGATAAATATGAACAGATTGAGATAGATAGCTAAGAACAGATTGAAATACAGAGATAGATAGATAGATAGATAGATAGATAGATAGATAAATATGAACAGATTGAGATAGATAGCTAAGAACAGATTGAAATACAGAGATAGATAGATAGATAGATTGATAGATAGATAGATAGATAGAGAGATAGATAGATAGATAGATAGATAGATAGATAGATAGATAAATATGAACAGATTGAGATAGATAGCTAAGAACAGATTGAAATACAGAGATAGATAGATAGATAGATAGATAGATAGATAGATAGATAGATAGATAGATAGATAAATATGAACAGATTGAGATAGATAGCTAAGAACAGATTGAAATACAGAGATAGATAGATAGATAGATAGATAGATAGATAGATAGATAGATAGATAGAGAGATAGATAGATAGATAGATAGATAAATATGAACAGATTGAGATAGATAGCTAAGAACAGATTGAAATACAGAGATAGATAGATAGATAGATAGATAGATAGATAAATATGAACAGATTGAGATAGATAGCTAAGAACAGATTGAAATACAGAGATAGATAGATAGATAGATAGATAGATAGATAAATATGAACAGATTGAGATAGATAGCTAAGAACAGATTGAAATACAGAGATAGATAGATAGATAGATAGATAGATAGATAGATAGATAGATAGATAGATAGATAAATATGAACAGATTGAGATAGATAGCTAAGAACAGATTGAAATACAGAGATAGATAGATAGATAGATAGATAGATAGATAAATATGAACAGATTGAGATAGATAGCTAAGAACAGATTGAAATACAGAGATAGATAGATAGATAGATAGATAGATAGATAGATATGAATAGATTGAGATAGATAGCTAAGAACAGATTGAAATACAGAGATAGATAGATAGATAGATAGATAGATAGATAGATAGATAAATATGAACAGATTGAGATAGATAGCTAAGAACAGATTGAAATACAGAGATAGATAGATAGATAGATAGATAGATAGATAGATAGATAGATAGATAGATAGATAAATATGAACAGATTGAGATAGATAGCTAAGAACAGATTGAAATACAGAGATAGATAGATAGATAGATAGATAGATAGATAGATAAATATGAACAGATTGAGATAGATAGCTAAGAACAGATTGAAATACAGAGATAGATAGATAGATAGATAGATAGATAGATAGATAAATATGAACAGATTGAGATAGATAGCTAAGAACAGATTGAAATACAGAGATAGATAGATAGATAGATAGATAGATAGATAGATAGATAGATAGATAAATATGAACAGATTGAGATAGATAGCTAAGAACAGATTGAAATACAGAGATAGATAGATAGATAGATAGATAGATAGATAGATAGATAGATAAATATGAACAGATTGAGATAGATAGCTAAGAACAGATTGAAATACAGAGATAGATAGATAGATAGATAGATAGATAAATATGAACAGATTGAGATAGATAGCTAAGAACAGATTGAAATACAGAGATAGATAGATAGATAGATAGATAGATAGATAGATAGATAAATATGAACAGATTGAGATAGATAGCTAAGAACAGATTGAAATACAGAGATAGATAGATAGATAGATAGATAGATAGATAGATAGATAGATAGATAGATAGATAGATAGATAAATATGAACAGATTGAGACAGATAGCTAAGAACAGATTGAAATACAGAGATAGATAGATAGATAGATAGATAGATAGATAGATAGATAGATAGATAGATAGATAAATATGAACAGATTGAGATAGATAGCTAAGAACAGATTGAAATACAGAGATAGATAGATAGATAGATAGATAGATAGATAGATAGATAAATATGAACAGATTGAGATAGATAGCTAAGAACAGATTGAAATACAGAGATAGATAGATAGATAGATAGATAGATAGATAAATATGAACAGATTGAGATAGATAGCTAAGAACAGATTGAAATACAGAGATAGATAGATAGATAGATAGATAGATAGATAGATAGATAGATAAATATGAACAGATTGAGATAGATAGCTAAGAACAGATTGAAATACAGAGATAGATAGATAGATAGATAGATAGATAGATAGATAAATATGAACAGATTGAGATAGATAGCTAAGAACAGATTGAAATACAGAGATAGATAGATAGATAGATAGATAGATAGATAGATAGATAGAGAGATAGATAGATAGATAGATAGATAAATATGAACAGATTGAGATAGATAGCTAAGAACAGATTGAAATACAGAGATAGATAGATAGATAGATAGATAGATAGATAGATAGATAAATATGAACAGATTGAGATAGATAGCTAAGAACAGATTGAAATACAGAGATAGATAGATAGATAGATAGATAGATAAATATGAACAGATTGAGATAGATAGCTAAGAACAGATTGAAATACAGAGATAGATAGATAGATAGATAGATAGATAGATAGATAGATAGATAGATAAATATGAACAGATTGAGATAGATAGCTAAGAACAGATTGAGATAGATAGCTAAGAACAGATTGAAATACAGAGATAGATAGATAGATAGATAGATAGATAGATAGATAAATATGAACAGATTGAGATAGATAGCTAAGAATAGATTGAAATACAGAGATAGATAGATAGATAGATAGATAGATAGATAGATAAATATGAACAGATTGAGATAGATAGCTAAGAACAGATTGAAATACAGAGATAGATAGATAGATAGATAGATAGATAGATAAATATGAACAGATTGAGATAGATAGCTAAGAACAGATTGAAATACAGAGATAGATAGATAGATAGATAGATAGATAGATAAATATGAACAGATTGAGATAGATAGCTAAGAACAGATTGAAATACAGAGATAGATAGATAGATAGATAGATAGATAGATAGATAGATAGATAGATATGAACAGATTGAGATAGATAGCTAAGAACAGATTGAAATACAGAGATAGATAGATAGATAGATAGATAGATAGATAGATAGATAGATAGATAAATATGAACAGATTGAGATAGATAGCTAAGAACAGATTGAAATACAGAGATAGATAGATAGATAGATAGATAGATAGATAGATAGATAGATAGATAGATAAATATGAACAGATTGAGATAGATAGCTAAGAACAGATTGAAATACAGAGATAGATAGATAGATAGATAGATAGATAGATAGATAAATATGAACAGATTGAGATAGATAGCTAAGAACAGATTGAAATACAGAGATAGATAGATAGATAGATAGATAGATAGATAGATAGATAGATAAATATGAACAGATTGAGATAGATAGCTAAGAATAGATTGAAATACAGAGATAGATAGATAGATAGATAGATAGATAGATAGATAAATATGAACAGATTGAGATAGATAGCTAAGAACAGATTGAAATACAGAGATAGATAGATAGATAGATAGATAGATAGATAGATAAATATGAACAGATTGAGATAGATAGCTAAGAACAGATTGAAATACAGAGATAGATAGATAGATAGATAGATAGATAGATAGATAGATAGATAGATAGATAAATATGAACAGATTGAGATAGATAGCTAAGAATAGATTGAAATACAGAGATAGATAGATAGATAGATAGATAGATAGATAGATAGATAAATATGAACAGATTGAGATAGATAGCTAAGAACAGATTGAAATACAGAGATAGATAGATAGATAGATAGATAGATAGATAAATATGAACAGATTGAGATAGATAGCTAAGAACAGATTGAAATACAGAGATAGATAGATAGATAGATAGATAGATAGATAGATAGATAGATAGATAGATAGATAGATATGAACAGATTGAGATAGATAGCTAAGAACAGATTGAAATACAGAGATAGATAGATAGATAGATAGATAGATAGATAGATAGATAAATATGAACAGATTG
>OZ010603.1:91171058-91181058 GCA_963932145.1 Acanthosepion lycidas | reverse complement strand
TACTTATAAATTTTCTTAAACTACTGTAATTTATTTTTATTCAATACAAGTTAATAATAAAAAAAAAAAAGGGTGTTACTTTTGCCACACCCTGAATATGAAATACGACAAATCCATGCCAGTAACACAAAAATTTTATATCACATATAATGTAAAACAACTACAAATACAAGAATCCTTGATAAATAGTAACAGTTGAACATCAATAAGTTCTTATCAAATTTCAGAATAAACCTGCTAAACAAATAAATTGAAGCCAAGTGTTTCTTGAAGATAATATGATATTTGAAAATGAAGAAACTGATATAACACACAAAACAAAACTCTTTGACTTGCTTCAGAATTTTAGTAATCAAGCTCTCCACTTTTTCCTATTTTTTCTGGTTCTTAAAAGTTTTGTCTTTTTGTTATCTCTCCTAAACCCTGTTCTGCCACCCATTTATACAAGATTTCTAGGTAAGTTATGTGTGGTTTTTCTCTGTCCCTCTTGCCTTCAATCTGTCCTGTGAGTATCAAATTTTCCAAGCCTTCTTTCTTCATTATATGCCCTAGAAACTTCTACTAAGTCTTTCTGATTTTAAGTCTAAGTGTCCTTTTTGTTTGCATTTTCTCTAAAACTTTGTTGTTGTTCACATGTTCGGTACATGATATCCTCAACATCCTTCTGTAGAACCACACTTCTGTTGCTTCAAGTCTCTTCATCATCTGTGATGAGACTGCCCAGCATTCACTGCCATATAATTGTTCAGTGCTCCTTTCTTTGTTTCTAATGAAATTTTCCTGTTTCCTAATACTTTGCTTAGCTTTTAGAAGTCACTTTTGCCATCCCAATGTGCCTTCAAATTTCAGTCACCCACTTCCTGTCCCCTGTTAAAACACTTCCCAGCTCTTTGATGACAACATATAAAATCTGAAAATACTTAACAGCTAAAAAAAAAAAGAATTGAACATCCTTAGATTAGAAACTCACTAAGTTCAAAATTGAAAACCATCACAACTAGTGGGGGTAAAAATCGGACTAATCTCATTGAATGTCTCGAAAATTAAACTAGTGATATTTCATCATCATCATCGTATGGACCCAGAATTTTCAGTTCACAATGAATAGGTGTTCACTCAGGAAAGCCCCATGCTTTGAATGCCTATTTGGACTTAAAGTAGGATTTGTACATATGATCTATTGCTAAAGATACTGGAAATATGGTCTTTTCTTGGTACTGCTCCTGTAAGTAGCTGATTTCTTCTGCTATTCCCTACCTTTACAAGAGGTAGATCAGGCTGAAAATGGAATACTACCTCATATATGGACAGGAACTGTCCAGTCTTTACTTTCCAGTCTCAACACAGTCCAAAAACGTCTTTGCACCCTTGTGGGTGGCAAATTATTTTCCACCCTCCAACCACTTTCTCACAAACAAAATGTTGCAAGCCTCTTGCTTCCCTATTCATACAAGCATGAAAAGTGTTCAGATGAACTACATTCCTTAGTTTCGCCAGTTCTAACCGTCACAGTTAAGACCCACCATGTCACAAAGATTGTAGTGAATCACCCCCCCCCTTCATAATGGTGAGAAGTAAGTTCCACTCGAGCAGCTTCTTTCTATGAATCTCTGTTTTATAGAACAAACTCCCAAGAGGATGTTTTCTTGATTGCTACAAACTTAACCTGTTCAAGTCTAGAGTCAACCACTAACTTTCTCACATATCTCAATAAACAATTCCTCTTGTTCTGTAATCTTCTATCTCGAGTGGCTCTTGAGCCTTGTGAACTTCATTTTAAAAATAGAAAAATAAAAGAGTCCATCTTGGAAATGCTTTTTCTTTTGACCTTTGTTTTCTGCAAGCTCGACAACAACACTGATAATATTGACAGCTGGCAAAAATCAAACATCCGCATGTCAGCAGGACAGTTTCAGAGAAAGACCAAATCTATTCTTTCTTTGAAAAACAAGAATAATCAATCAGCTATTTGCTTTGACAATCCTCATTTACACTTTAATAGAGTCGGTAGACATTGGGAAAGAAATCAAAAAAATGAGGAAGTTGACAAGGGAAAAAAAAAATTTCAATGAACAACAACTTGACTTTAGGTGTGACTGGCATACACTTAAGTAACTCTTAAAAAATCTCTCAATTAGTGGATTGTTTACAAAAAATAAAAAAATGCAAAAATATCAAGAAAAATTATGGGTCACAGTGGATGTGGATACAAATTCATCTATCTATATATTTATCTCTCTCTCTCTCTCTATATATATATATATATATATATATATATATATATATACATACATACATATATATATATATATATATATATATATATATATAATTTTATATTATCTATGTATTTATGTATCTATGTATTGATGTATTTATCTGTCTATCTATATATATATCTATATCTATATCTATACATATATATATATATATATATATATATATATATAATTTTCTATCTATTCACACTGTACATATCTGTCTGCCATTGTTCATATCTATCTTTATTTATATCTATCATTGTTCATATCTATCTATCTATCTTTGTTCATTTATATCTATCTTTGTTTATATCTGACTATTAACACTATGCTTATAAATACTGTTTCCAATATTAGGCACTTTTACACAATATATATATATATATATATACAATTCTCTATCTATCTATCTATTTATCTATCACACACTGTTCATATCTATCATTGTTCGTATCTATCTATCTATCTATCTATCTATTTCTCATTGTTCATATCTATCTATAGTCATATCTATCTGTCTTTGTTCATTTCTACCTATCTTTTTTCATATCTATATGTTCACACTATCTATGCTTATAAATAGTCTGTCTCCAATATTTGCCACTCTTACCAATATATATATATATATATATATATATATATATATATATATATATATATATATATATATATATATACACACACAAATGTGGAAGAACGAAGAGTAAGATTTCAGCATTCAAAACATTAATTTAAAATAGGGCTCAATACAAAAGTAAAGCAATAAATATTTGTTTATTATGCACTGTTTCATTAAAACATGCACATACCCACTACAAAACTGTTCAACGTTAAAAAAATATATTTTATTAGCATTGTGATTTCCAACCTGATGAAATGTTAAAAAATTTTTTTAACATTGAAACAAGATGTACAGTTTTGTAGTAGGTATGTGCATGTTCTAATATAACACTGCATAATATATATGTTGTGTTGTTGTATCACAGCTCTTCAGTGTGCCTAGACGTCCAATTGCTTCAAGCTGGGATTGAAATTCAACCAATTTGACATCAGTCAGAGATTCTAACTGTAAGCTGTTGCTGCACATCAGAGAGAAAGAGAAATTTTAGTGTCACACTGTTCATATCTATCTATTATTGTTCACATCTATCTATTTATCATTGTTCATATCTATCTATCTGTTCACACTATTTATGCTTATAAATACTATGTATCCAATATTTAGCACTCTTCTCCAATATATATATATATATATATATATATATATATATATATATATATATATAATTATATATATATTAATCCCTAACCTCACACATTCTACACTTAGCAACCCATCTCTCTTTCCATCTCTCTAATAATATAATACATTAACTCCCCACTTTCCCTTTCAATGTGTAATAGTATTTGTTGATTATAAGAACAATTAGGTTAGACAGGCTGATGACCCTAGCAACAGCTCCAGATAAAAGCTAAAAATAGATTCTCATACACATGCAGAATCATGTGATCAAGTACGAACATTGAGCAAGAAATATTAAAAGAAACCAGCTGAGGCAACAGATCTTGAAGGAGTCAGACCAGCCATGAAACCATTAAGTGAATGGATTCACTGAACTGAAGAGAAGGAATACTATCCCCAACTCACAGAACAAAATCAATTGAGAACCGAGTCTTGTATGAACAATATCCCTTTTAAATTGTTACTGTCAAGCAAAAGAAATCATACAATGAAGATGAATTCCAATCCAACTCAACACTTTATGATGCTTATATCAAATGCATAGGTGAATTATAAGTATGATAACCACCTAAGATAGGCATGTGTGACCCATGAAGGAATAAAACTCATACAGCACCAAATCTTTCTAACTCAATAATGAATTCTACAATGCTGAATATATGAAGAAGCGAGTAAACAATCAACTTTTGGGGTCAAAACTTATAACAGTAGAGAAAGAAGAAAAGATCAAAAGATATTGCTGATCAAGCAAATAAACTGAGCTAAAAATAAAAAAAAATGAAGAGAAGTATAAAACAAGAGAAAGAGAGAGAAAAGAGAAAAGCAATAACCTATTTTATTTAGGCAAATAGCCAAAGCTAAGTGAATTTTGACTTTCCAGCTCAGACATATAATGCATACATCTTTTCATACAGAAATGTATAACACACACCTTTCCATGCATTCCCTTGCATTAATGGTTTTATGCGTCGCAATGATATAATTAAATCTTGTTAATTTATAGATTGGCATTTGTTGTTCATTACCATTGGTTGTTTCTCCTCATTTGTGTATTTGAACGCGTAGAGAATCCTTTCCACTATGGAGTGGGAAACATGGTCATATCCTTTGATGACAAATTTTTTTTTTCCATTACCATTCATGATGGCTGTATGTAAAAATCATATCTGCCTGCTCACTATATGAATATTTTGCCATTGCTACATGGAACATTTCTCAGTTAACTCACTACTAAACACATTAAATGTTGAAGACAGACTAGACACAAATATACATGAATAACAAATATAACCTAGTCTACGTGGCAACACAGCACCATCTACGGCAAACTTTCTTTAAACTTAACTCAAAAATGAAGGATTTGCAGACATATGTTTATATGGACTTTAGTCCTTGTTTTGATGTAAGAAATCCATCCTAAAGTTTGTAAAAGTATTTTTGTTATACCCTGTATCTATCTATCTATCTATATATATATATATATATATATATATATATATATATATATATATCGCATAAGGGAGTGCTGAAAGTCTCTTGATCCAACAAGAAGTCCTTCAAAATAAAGTTTGAAGCTTGAGTTTTTAGTCAGATTTTCAAAAGTTCATCAGCCAAGAACTTTTCAGCACTTTCTCCTCCTCCTCCTCCTCATCTCTCTCTCTCTCTCTCTCTCTCTCTATATATATATATATATATATATATATATATATATATATATTAGGAAAATTAATGATAAGGTGGAAAATAGGTACCCAGTGAGTATCAAACTCACTACTACAAGCGAGAAACGTGTGAGAAAAGAAACTTATGGTTACATCTAGCCAATTCAACTGAAAATTAATGAGATCTTGTTGCCAACCTTGTACTGTGCTTAAATTCATAAAATCTTGGTACCATAATGAAGAGTTCATCTAAACAATTACCATGAAACTATTTATAGAAAAGGCACAGGGAAGCAACTTTATGATGATAGGAAAGTGACTGAAGCTGAGATGCCAGAACAGGAGCAGTAGTATTGCTGATACTTCTTTGGATTTTATGAAGGAGGTCTAGATAAATAGCAGGAGCACCAGACCATATATTCTAAGCCTGGGTGAATGGTAGACATTATAGATATGCAGGATAGATTTTGGAGAGAAAAATTGTCTAGCATGACAGTGAACCAACTTTCTTAGAAGCCGACCTAGCAATGGATTCAATATAGTCTTTCCACTTCATGTCAGCTGATAATGTTGACACAAGGAGTTGCTGTTTAGCACGTATAGAGACAAGACATGTCTGCTTATGACAGTTGCTGATGATAGTACTGATAAAGGTGCTAGATATCATCTCAAGCTCACAATCACATTGTACCATGAATTTCATAGAACAAATCACTGGTCTGATTGTTTTTCTTCAAGAAATATTACAAGTAAGACTCTCACTTTTTGCCTTTCCACTCTGCTTGTTCTATTCATGTTCCAATTTCTCTGTTTGGGACAAATTATTGACAAATATTTCTATAATTTCTTGTATGACATTGAGTATAATGCATATTTGGGATTCCTTTCTTTCAGCTATTTTGTACTGTTCTTGTTTTAAAGTGTTACTATATCAGAGATATAATAATGTCTAGAATAAGGAAATGTACACAGGAAATATTCTTTCTTTGCCTAACATGTCTATTAAGGGAAAAAGAGACTGAAAAGAGACCATCTAAATCTTTTCTGTTCAGAGAAGAAAGATTCCTTCTGAAAAACACTCCAGAGGTTTCTAACTATATTTATATTTCTCAAGGGAAATAACTCCTTCTACTTCTTCCTGTGAATGCAAGACACCTTTACACAAAATGATTCACATGCTTATGACATTGAAAGGATTAAGGTTCATACTCCTGGGTTCACACCTAGCCTAGAGTGAAAAATATTCCATAAGATGTTATTGAAGAAAGACACATAAAGGTTATGTTGTTGACGTCGCAATACAATGGAAATTGCTGACCTTCTAAATTGATGAGAATCAAATAAAGCATGAAAGTAGCAAACTAATATATAAATACTATGTTGGTATAGCTATCTTGGGCACCTCGAGGTAGTGTAATGGTTAACAAGCTTGTCTTGCTATCACAATTACCACTGAGTAGTGAGTTTGATCTGCACTGAGTGCCCCATACTTTCGGCCTTGTGCCACATTTCAGCTACACTTGGAAAATCACTATCTTGATCTGTTCATATATATCTGTTTATCCATCGATCTATCTGTTTATCTATATATCTGTTTATATCTATCTATTTATCTTAATCTGTTCATATCTATCTACTAATCTATCTATCTATGTGTTGTAGCATACCTATGGACGATAATGGGTATGTTGACATTCACATGAATACAGTAGTAAATACTGTATGTTGGTCTGCAGTTGAAGATTGATTGTAGAATTCACTTGACTCACTTCTAGCAGTTGACTACTTCTACACACCACTGACAAATCTTATATCTATTGTTCTTGTCCTAAGTATTATCGTTCATTACCAACCTTCGTGTGATTATTCTGTTCAGTAACCTTCCCTACATTACAACACTATCTGTATATAGGATTAATGTGAGAAAATTTGTTACTTAGCTGATTGATGTTATCTTCAGCATCATAACTCCAGTGTTTCATAGGCGTACACTCTTCAGACACACACACACATATATATATAAAGGATTAATACAAATATAAAAAAATTGTCACTTAGCTGATTGATGCTACCTTCAGTATTCCATAAGCAGACTGTCCAGTAATCACTCCATCTTCTCCTCAAGAAGGGTTATTAGCAATATATATATATATATATATATATATATATATATATATATGTGTGTGTGTGTGTGTGTGTGTGTGTGTGTGTGTATATATATATAAAAATTGGGATCAAATATAGATTAGAATCCAACTGAATGATAGGATATGGAACAAATAGGAAACATTTATAAATTTAACATGTTTCACTTTTAATGAAGCTTCATCAGAAATTTTTTAGGAAAAAATTATGAAAGAGAATGTTTCAGTACTTTTATTGCTGTTTCTTTTTCATTGATCAAGCAGGCTTTATGTGTCTTTGTCTTGCAGCATTAACATGTGTTAGAGTGTGTCTATGTGTTAGAGTGTGTCTATGTGTTAGAGTGTGTCTATGTATGGACACTAGTGGGTATTTTTGTCTCAGTCTGGTTATGTCAGTGTGTATAATTCCTAAAGATAGTGGGTTTATAAGCATAGCTTAGATATGACACAAGGCCAAAAGTATACTTGTGACACATTTCACCCTTCAGCACTTCATTGGACTAAATTTATGTTGGTATGACTACACATGTGCATGAACAAGGTATGCTGGGGATTTTATAAGATTTTTTTTTATATCTAACCGAATTTGTTTAGAGTCTTTTTCTTTTTCTTTCCATCACTTTTGTTCATAGCCCACACTATGATATTAGAAGATCTGCTGAAGATCAACCAACAAAAACGATGTAATAAATTTCTATTCTCGTCATAACAATAAAATTAAATCTGGCATGCTACTTAAGAGCACTAAGAATATACAGCCTGGATTATTTATACAAAGAGGAGAAATACATTGAAAACACTTTCAAAGACAGAAGATAACGATTGACATTGCATTTAAACTTGTGAAAACCAAAGTTGATTGGAAAGTAAGAAGCTGGAGGAGAGCATACAACTTATGGTTACATCTAGCCATTTCAACTGTAAAATGATGAGACCTTACTGCCAATCTAGTATTTTTCAGGTTTGTTTTGGTTTTGTAGTATACTGTAGTGTTGGACAAAACTACTCTTAGAGGAGTCTATTCTATGTTCAATTTCCCTTCCTCCTCCTCCTCCTACTAATAATAATACTACTACTACAACCACTATGGCAAACACGTCTATTCTAGGAAGAAAATTAGAAATTGAAAAAGGGATAAGAAAACCTAAAGCTAAAATGAATCTTATCAAGAAACGATAATGAAGGAGAAGGGCAAAAAATTTCTTTCCATATTTATTTATTTCTTTATTTATTATTGATATTTTTTGTACATTTCTGGAGGGGAGGGCGTCACTGTTAATGGTAATATTAACAGTTTCCGTATATGGAAACATTCAGCATTCATTAACCGAACAACAAGTAGTAGTAGTAGTATTACTATTATTATTCCAACATTTCATATTGACATTAGCTGGATAGTACTTAAATTTATCAAGTGAAACCAAGTGGCAATATACCATTAATTGTTATTATTACTATTATTATTATTTTCATTGCTACTACTACTACTACTACTACAACCACTATGGCAAACACATCTATTCTAGGAAGTAAAATAGAAATTGAAATAAAGAAATATTTGTTGTTGATATTTTTATGTACATGCTTGAAGTCTATTCAGGCATCAAAAATTCCATGAAGGGGTCGATGGTGGAAATAGTTTTAAGCCATTAGGCATAGATAGGCAAGGCAGATGAAATTTCAACAAAAATAAATAATTCAATATCATTGAATATTGTAACTGAGATAACATTTGCATTCCATTGTGATAATGATTTTTAAAAACACACACAAACAGAATGCAAATTTTCTTGATTAATTTCATCTTAACATCAAGAAAGTGATTAGGCAACTGGAAAGGATCAGTATAGAAATAGGTAGACACAATATGTCTATATTATTCAATGAAACATCTTTGAATATATATATATATATATATATATATATATATATATATATATATATATATATATATTCAAACATGTTTCACATAAATATATATATATATAAATAAAAAAAATTTGCAAAACTCAATCAATGTCACTGAATATTGTCTGGCTAACAATAAACATATTGTAAACAGATTGTAACATTGATCAACAATTTGATTGACAAGAGACATCAATGCATTTAATATTTCTTCCCTTTATAAGATATATTTGCACAGACATTATTCTTCTGAAATATTCAATGTCCTCAAATAAAAAAGCAAGTGTAATCAATCAGAGACACTATGTCAAAATACCATGAATATTAAAAAGTTACAGCCCAGCAGGTGAATCAATAACCAATCAAGTGAACTTGACTGATTATACAAAAATGGAAAGCAGAATTTTATAACAATAGGAAGAGTGTTTGGAGGTTGTATTTGAAATCACTGATGAAGAAAAAGAGCTGTACATACATTTTAGGAATATAGGCAAATACAGGTAAAGAGAATAGTTAATCAATTAAGCTATTTATGAACAGGTGTAAATACAAGTTTATTTATGCATTTCATTTGAGGAATATAGGCAAATGCAGGTAAAGAGAATAGGTAATCAATCAAGCTGTATATATATATATATATATATATATATATATATATATATATATATATATATATATACAAATAGTAAGAATAAATGCTAAATTTTACATATGAAATAAACAAAGGGTTGTCAAAGTTGATAGAGCCTCAATATAATAAAATTATATTATTAATTCAATAAT
>OZ010603.1:91133558-91168558 GCA_963932145.1 Acanthosepion lycidas | reverse complement strand
TATATGTATATGTTTGTGTTGTGAATTAGTGATGTACTCGCACCATTTATACGCAAGCATATGTGCACACATAAACACACAGTGTGACCTGGTAATAGTAATGGTAATATTAGGCGTTTCCTTATAAGGAAACATTTGGTTTTCACTGAGCAGGCAGCCAGTGCGGTTGTCAGTTGAATTTTATAAAATCATTCTCTTGAAACAATTTGATGATGATGATGATGATGATGATGATGAAGAAAAATTTGTAAAGAAAACCAAACTCCTGAAGAAACTGAACATTCCTGTGAAGGGAACTGATAAAATACTCAGTTAAAAATGTAGCTAAAATCATAAAAAGGTATGCTAAACCAAACAAGGGTTAAGCAATTTAAAAAACAGCTGGGAAGAAAACCCCTTCTGTAAGCAATGTGAACGGCTTAACTCTGGGAAAAATATTACAGTCTAATGAGACTAAAATAGAGCACTTTGATAGAAACAGTTTGAGACACATCTGTAAAAAAAAGTCCTTCATCTGCCACTCCCAAAATTCCATTCTAACTGTTAGACATTTGTACCTGTTATCCCTTTAGTCATATAGACATTTTACCTATTATCAAAGGATTACTAGATAATGCTGTAAAACTTTTCAAACTACCAAGAATATGGATGTTTCAGCAAGATAATGATCCCAAGCAAGATGCAGTAGAGATGTAAAAGTGGTTCCTGGAGAAGGGTTTTAAAGTGAACTTCTCAGACACCTGACCTAAATCCTATTGAAAATCTGCAGAAAAAGCTCAGAGGCATTGACTAATCTTGAATGATTTTAAGGTGATTTGATATTAAGAGTGGGATAAAACTAGTGTTAATTCCTGAAAGAAGTTTACCTTTAAATTATTCCAGTTGTCTTAAAGCTATCATATCAAAAAACAGATACACTATTTATGGTTGTTTGATTTTGCTTAGTAGTATATCAGTTTCTATGGGTAATTTAATGCTGAAATATATTTTATTTTGAACAATTTTATGGCTTTTGAACACAACTGCATGCCTTCAACTACAGCTAAAATGTACTGTTGGTAAGTTATTTTTTATATAAAAATGAATTGTTGGTATTTTTACTATAGAAATGTATTTTTATACTTTCATAGTATTTCATTTTTGTTTACTGGTTCACTATTTACCCATAGCTGAGGCCCTAACAGGTGCTAGCACCCTGGGTCAAAATATCTTGAAATATAAAAGAGTAAATTTATTCAATAAAATCACTATTGGCCTCAACTATGGCCTCCAGACGACCTCAGAATCTCCTGCAACTCTTCTGGATGGTCTTCTTGTTTAAGTTGGTGAATGCTGCCATAATCCTTGCCTTCAGTTCAACTTTGGTGTTACAAGGTGTTTTGTTGGTCTGTTAATCAACTGTGCCCCACACATAATAATCAAGGGGTTTTGCAGTCTGGGGATTTATGTGGCTAGATGTAACAGTTGATATGGTCGCAGAAATGTCTGACAGCCATGAATGGGTTCTCCTGCTTGTGTGGCATGGTGCAGAGTCCTGTTGCCAGACATAAGGTCTTCCAACAGCCACCCTCTTGAGTCTGAGGCCCTATGGAAAGATGAATGGAGGCATAACATCACTATCACTAGGGATCACTCCAAACACCATAATGTTTACTCGATATATCATCGTCCTCTTTCCAAATCCTCTGCATTGTTTTCAGATTAACACCCAAACACACTGACATGTTTGTATTGGAGCTTCCAATATGATTGCCAAACAGTATAGAATGCCATTTCTCAATTTCTCGCAGAGTGAACTGCGTCATGGTGGTTTTTTCTCACAGATGGTACCCAACTGACCCTACAATACTGTACAGTTGACAAAATAAAAAAACAAACAACACACGTGCGTGAAATTAAAAATATAAAATGGTGACACTTTACATATCGCACGCTGTAAATAGTGTCATGTGCACAATAGTTTCACATTGCCCTGGAAAAAGTATGTAGAAAATATTTTATATGTATCATTGTTATTTACTATTATTAATTTTTATTATTTTATATGCGCATTAAAATACCATTTCCTGTGATGAAAGATAATTTATTTATTGTAGTTTGTTTCTTGCGTATAATAATCTTCTAAGTTCAAGTTCCTTCAGAATGTTGCTGACCATGTTTCTCCACAATTTCCTGTGCTTTGTGCCTCTTAATAAATTTTAATTAAAATTATTATTAATTTAGATGCATATTAACTTTTATTAAATTATATATTATTCACCAGTTCATTATATTTCCTTATGCACAAAAACCCTTGGGAAATATATGAATCCATCTCTTTTCCCCAAAGCTATGGGTTAATTAGTAGAATTTATATCTGTAAAAATCATTGTTATCTCCCGAAAATTCTTACAATCTAAAAATGTTTTCTGGCTCTAAATAACTTACAAAAGGTGATTAAAACAAACAAAAAAAAAAACAAATTAATCAATCATTTAATTAATCCCTGTATTTTCAGTGTTTCTCATTGTAGAATTATAACTGATGTTTGTTGCATTTTGTCTCCCCCCCCCACTTAATATAAACATTAATAAAACTATTATTAGTCTGAAAAAGTCTTTTTGAAGGATGAAACGTGTAACATAAGATTTTTTTTTTAATTTTGACATTCAATTACACACGCACACACACGTGCATGTGTGTGTGTGTGTGTGTGTGGTTGGGGGTGTTTATTATGTATGGGAGAAATAGCATAGGGAACTGAGAGTGACAATGAGGAGGATAGAAAGTTGTAGAGAGAAAGAGAGTAGGGCTGATGAAAAAAGAGTGAGTGACTAACAGAAAGTGAGTGAGAGAGAATGAAAGCAAGTAAGAGTGAGTGCGTGAGTGAGAGTTAAAATGAAAGAGAGTTTGATGGTGAGGAAAGTAAAGTCGAGCACGGAGAAACAGATTCTTAAGAAAATGAATTCTCCTCCTCCTCCTCCTCCGGGTTAGATATTGGCAGGAACTTAATGGACCAAGTCTGACAAGAGATGAACTAAAGCTTCAAGAATTCCCATCCATTCCCGACCTATCCCGGCATGCTATTTCTTCGAACTAATCCTAAACTAGTAAAGAATCACAGTAAAATGTACAGAAAAATAATCAGATTACGGTTATTGCTTCAAAATGAAGTTGTATCTTATTGGTAGCGTGACACGTTCTTGGTTGGGTCAGAAGAATCACTTAGCAACTTCGAAGATTTCTTTGATGGTGAAACAAAAGGAATAAACATATCAAAGATGTCTGAGAGAAAATTGGCAATTGTTTGTCTCAAATTAGCTGCATCAGATGATGGCACAGTGGTTAGTGAACCAGGCTTCGATATTGCAATCTCCAGTTGGTTTATAGTGTTAGAGCTTATTCCTAAGTCTTCTTCTTTTATTCAGTCGTGGCTCTCCACAAATTCCTATCCTTTGTAGCTCTAAGTAATGTTTCTTTCTTTACTATCCCTCTCATCCATTTATTTAAGTTTATTAAGCAGGTTTCAAGATGTTTTTCTTTACTCTTGCCTTCAATTATTGTGAGTGTTAAATTCACCAATTTTGACGTATTTTTTAACGTCAAAGAGCGGCGTTATTGCGTCATTGTTTTCTGCCCCAGCCTAATACATTTACTTCAATTAAATAAAATATAGTCTAAAAAAACTAATAATGAAAATATTTTAAAGTTGTAATTAAAATTGTAGTTAATTAAAATGAATTCTGACCTAAACTTCTTTTAAATTGTAATTAAATAAATAACTAAAGTTTACTAAATCAGAGAAATGGAAATTTTACTTAAATAATATTCAAGTATAAAATCTTTAAAAAATAGTAATACTTGATGTGATAAACTGCAAGGGATTCTAATTACATTTAATTGTTCTTGAAAGAAATATAGTATACTAAAAATTAAAAGTAAAAATATTTCAAATCGTAGTTAAATAAAATAAAAAGTATTCTGACGTAGACACCTCCCAAAAATCTTTAAATATACGAACGAAAAAAATGCCGTAAGAATTTTAGCCGTTAACAAAAAAAAAAAAACAAAATCCAGACGACACGCTTTTAACGGATGTTAGATTTCATTGAAAAATACATCCCTACCCACTACCAAAACGTAACAATAACTGATACATTATATTGAACACCCAGACACCCCTAGTCTAGCAAAATAGATTTATCTGTAACCTTGGAAACATGAATTTTGTTTTAGCTGTGTATTTAAAACCCAGTAATTTTTAAAGTTACTCCAAAATTCGCTTGAGGATGAAATGGAACTAATGTCTTTAATTTAAGTACAAAATTAAATTCGGGGCTTTTAGCTTCCATTTTTGAAACATGGTTGGAACTGTGTAGCGAAAAACCATATTTTAAGTTTATTAACTTATAATATATATATATATATATATATATATATATATATAGTGTATTAGTAGGAGCAGATCATTATTCAGACATATATTGTTAAATGTAACAGCCAATGAATATCTATTATGTTTTATCAGCAGCCGTTACAAGCTTCACATGTTGGCTTTAATTTCCAAGATAAAAAGTGTCCAACATTTGGATATTTCTTTACTGTGTTGTTCATTGATCTAAGCTTTTGGCTCACATGAGTGGTTAGTAGTTATTTGGACTGTACAACAGAGATGTTCATTGTCAAAGATGACATCCTGTTTTGTTTACATAGATGATTGCTATGCAACAATAATGGAATAGCAGAACCAGGTTGTAAATTCATTATGCAGTTCTATGGCGTCGTACATGAGCACATGAGAGAAAGAAATGTTATCAACAGAACTATGTGTTTAAATGCATTGTAATGTGTTGTGACTAGTTTGAAATGTAATTTTGTTGAGTGTGGGTTGCTTTGTTTTACTGTAAGTGACCTCCAATATCTAAAGGTTCTTTTTACTGTGTGCATGTGTGAGTATTGTTGTGTTATCAACTAATATCGGTCTAATAATATGTACATGACTCTGTTTTTTCTGAGAAATTAAACTAACATGACAGGTGAATCTATGGGAGAGGGTGGTTGTATTAAAACTAGTGCGTGTAGTGGGTTTGTTATTAGCATCAAAGATACAATCTTTAAACGGGCATGTAAATTAATACACTAGATTGGCTTTTTGTAGGGGATTTAGTTGTGTGATTGTTAGGTTATTAGAGATTATGAAGTCAATTGTTTTAAATTTTTGATAATATATGATGAGCTTAACTTGTTTATTATTAATTAATGTGTTTAACATTTCTACCTATTATGATTTTGAGTGTTGTTTCATCATGCTTGTCATTATTATGCATTTCGTTAAAATAGTATAAGTTAATAATATTGTGTTTATTTTGATGTACAAGTAACCACTCTAATGATGGCTCATGTGAGCTGAAAGCTTAGAATGATGATCAACACAATAAAGAAATATTCAAACATTGGACAGGTTTGTCTTTATTTTCTCCTCAAATTAAAGCCAACATATGAAGCATAGAATAGCTCCTGATAAAACATAATAGACATTCGTTATCTGTTATATTTAACAACATATGTCTGAATATATATATATAATATATATGTATATATATATATATATATATAATCATATATATCAAATATATAATCATTTCAAAACAAACACTGCAATAAAAGCTACTATGATACCAAGTGTTACTGGGAGTGAAAGAAACTGTAAAGACATCAAAAGAACAGTATTCTGCACCTATTAAGGTAGGATAACAAATTTTTGTTTCAAAAAAGGATTACCATTGAAAAAAGTGTTACAAATTGAGAAAAGATACAGATTCAATGACAAAAAAAATTACACCTTTTAAAAATGAAAAGAAAAGGGAAAAAATTGCACAAGGTAAAAATTACAAAAGTGCATCCACTTAATTTCTTCAACTGAATAGAAATGTCTCAGCACAAAGGGGTTTCGTGTTTTCCACAAGTTGTTGTCTCGAGGACTTTATGCAGTCCTTTATTGTAAAGTTCAACTTGAGTGTTTGTTTCATTCAAATTCTTCTTTGGAAGACACTAAAAAGAATTTTCTGTCCTGGGACATGAATCTGCCTATAGCTGTTAGCTCTTCTTTCTTTCCCTGTGATAATTCATGACCTCTTTGGCTGGACTAATCTTCTGGGCCTTGGTGTGTGGGCACTTCAATGCCTTCTCCTTAATGATTAATTGCCTTCTGAAGCCATCTGCCAACTGCAGTCCTTTTATTTAAGAATGAAGGTTCATACCAGGCATCATCCAGATTTTCACAAGGGGCTTCAGATCTCGTCTCTTATTGGTCAGTAAATATGAAAACTTATTTTACCATAAATTCAAAAAATGAATCCGGCAACAATTCACAAAGAAATAATTTTGGCAGTTTTTTAACTGCTAATTCTAAAATAGATTTTTACACAAATGTAATAATTTCTTTTTACAACACATGTGGCTTAAAAATACACTTTTCTCAAGGGTACATGTTAAAAAAAAAAACTGCTTAGACGATAAAACATTTATTTACTACACTAAAGACTAAGTTATAAAAAATAAAATTTTTATAGTATCCCTTCAGGATTTAAGTGATCATACCTCTCCAAAACTTCCTATCTTTTGTAGCTCTTAGCAATGTTTATACTCTTACTATTTCTCCATACCTGTTCTGCCAAAATTGTTATGTAAGTTACTCACTGTTTTCTTCTTCCCTTTAATACATCCTGTGTGTATCTAATTCCCCAAACACTCTTTCCTTATCATGTGCCCCAGACATTTCTACTATTTCTTTCTGAGTGTAAGTGTTCTTTTTGTTCCGTTGTCCTTAAAACTTCCTCATTGCTCACATGTTTCATCTGCGATATTCTCAGTATCCTTCTATAGAACCACATCTCTGTTATCTCAGGTCTTCTCTTCATCTGTGAGAAAATTCTCAGTACTCATTGCCATGTAGGAAAATTATGTCTACTACATAAAAAAACAAAACAGAAATTACATAAAATATTGCTTATTTCACCATAAATTGTCTGATGTGAATATATCTGCTTTGTCCACATTTTTTTCTGATTTTCTTTCAAATGTTTCCTGTCTTTCTCTGTCTCTTCTGACCATATGCCAAACTATTATGGATATGATTGAAACCCAAAAATATCCATGACAATAATACTGCTGAAACAGGTATATATAAAATAAACTGTTACAAATGCTCCTCACAATACCCTGGGGAAACTTGAAGAAATTTTTTAAAAATATATATTTATGAACACAAAATAAATCATTTATATAACTTATCAAATGCGATAGTCATATGTAGAAATAAGTTCAACCACAATTTCTATTTAAATACCAGATTTGTTAAAAGAGAGAGTAACTTCAACAAAAATTCTTGAGAGTGCTGCTATCAAATTTTACCAAAATAACTACATCTATCTATCTATCTATCTATCTATCTATCTACTGGACTCTGCCTTTGGTTTTGATGTATGAGGGTCAAGCAGCTCAGTTATTAGAACCAACAACCAGACTACCTGTCTCATTTGGTTATAGTGCTTGTGTAAAATGAACCACATACAGCCAAATACAGAGAACTGGTGCACAGTATGTTACAAGGTCCCCAAACAACCTTCTGTTGGTTTTGAATTCAGAGTTGTCCTTCTCCTAGGTTGCCACCTAAAGCTATAGAATCTAGTCTGCTGCACTATTTAACCCATAGCTGGAACATATATATCTTTTCTCTTTTTTCTTTCTGTCTTCTTTATTTTCTAATTTTTTTCTTTCTTAATTAATTGTTGACTTTTACATTCTTTCTTCCTTTAGTTGCTACCATTCATCTTTCTTTTTTATCCTTCTTTCTTGCACTTTTTACTTTTTCTTTCTATCTTTGCTGCCTTTTGCCATTCTTGATTTCTTTCTTTTATTTATCCCATATCCCTTTTTTCTTTGTTACCTTTTCCAGTTTTCTTTCCTTCTTCATCTTTTTCAAATCTATCTTTTTCTTTCCTATTCAATTTTATTTACACACACACACACACACACACACACATATATATATATATATATATATATATATATATATATATATATATATATATATATATACATATATATATATATTCTCAATAAATAAGCCTTGACAACATAAGACAAAACTTGTCACATCCTTCTTTTTTGTTCCAATCAGTTCTTGATCCAGTCAGTCAAATCGCTATTCCTGATATGAGTGTGGGTAGTTGACGTGTCTTAAGTGATATGAGCGGGTGTTATAAGTAAGACAAAGAATTCTCTTGCATGTCTACAAATGTGTTTGATTCCAGATAAATTAATCCATTTTCAATATGAGTGGAACTGAAGTTCTGAATTTTACCTGCTGTCTATTACATCACAGTTACACAACTAGTTCTAGAGATATTCAAAATCTTTGGATACTATCTGAGCAGATAAAACTATTCTAACTAGAAGTAAGACAGTTTTAAGCTGAATATTTTGATGGTTGTTGCAGTAAGCAAACTTTTATAAAAAATGTTTTTTTTTTATCTGTACATTACCATTTCTTCTTAGGAAAGATGGTGGAGTTTTTTTCCATTGCCTTCTGCACATATTCATTTTTTTATTATCTAGTAATTACTATGACTTCTTGGGAAAAATAATGGAGTGATTTGCCATTGCCTTCTCCATAGATTCCATTTCTTTATTATCTAGTAATTGCCATGACTTCTTGGGAAAGATAATGGAGTGGTTTTCCATTTCCTTCTCAACAGATTCCTCTTCTTTATTATCTGTGAGTTGCTATGACTTTTTGAGAAATATAGACGAGTGGTTTTCTGTTGCCTTCTCCACAGATTCCTTTTTATTATTATCTGTGAATTGACAAACTTCTTGGGAAAGATAGTGAAATGGTTTCCCATTACCTTCTCCATGGTTTTTTAAATCAGTATCACCCCATGCAAGGGAGTACAGCCACTAATACACAAGGGGTTACAGAGTGCGTGGAGGAATTACAAACAGACACATTAGTAATGAGTAGAAAGAGCAAAGAGAAATCAGGAGGACAGTAGATAGCAATTGACATTGCATTTATATTTTTGCAGATTAAACTTGGTTGGAAAGAATGGAGCCAGGAGTGAGTTCCACAAGCAAGAATGGTGAGATAAGAAACTGTTAGCTGTAAATCGATGAGATCTTCCTGCCAGTCTAGTATTGAGATTAAATTCATACAGTTTAGGTACAATAGTGAAGCGCTCATCTGAACAATTACCATGAAAGAATTCATAAAACAGTTACAGAGGGGTAACCTTATTGTGGTGGACAAGTGATTGAAACTGCCAGATCAGGACCAATAATATTGCTGATTCTTCTTTGGATCTTATCAAGGAGTTCCAGGAAAATAGTAGGGGCACCTGACCATATATGGCAGCAATATTCTATGCATGGATGAACGGTAGACTTATAGATATGCAAGATATTCTGGAGAAATTCAGAATTATCTTTCTTCTTGACTGGCTTCTATTCAAGGCTTTTCCTTTCAGTCTACTCTGTAATTTAACCCAAAGCATGGGCATGGGTGAGAATTGATCAGTGCATACCTTTCCAGGATGTGTGTGAAAGTGAATGCAACAGACTAGGTGCGAATTTGAATTCAGCTTGCTAGTGCCACTTTCCATAGTGAAAACCATTGTACTTCTTCTATATGACGTGTCCCTTCAGGACGATCATGACTCTCCGCAATTTCCTGTCCTTTGTAGCTCTTCATAAATTTTGTCTTTTTGTTATCTCACCTAAACCTCGCTCTGCTTTTCCATTTACTCAAGCTCTCTAGGTAGGTTATGCAGTGTTTTCTTTGGTGCTACTTGACCAATCTGACCTGTGAGTATCAAATTTTACAAGATGATTTTACTCGTTATGTGCCCAAAAAATGCTCTTTCTGTTGTTAAGTATAAATGTCTTTTTTGTTTCCATTTTCTCTAAAAATTTTTGTTGATCATATGTTCAGTCCATGGTATTCTCATCATCCTTCTGTAGAACCATATTACTGTTACTTCAAGTCTCTTCTTCATCTGTGATGAGATTGTCCAGCATTCACTGCATATAAGAGGACTGATATTTAATAAAGATTCAGTAATTCTTTTCTTTGCTTCTAAATACAGTCCTTAGCTTTTTGAAGGCATCCTTAAGGTGTTAATAAACAAAAAAAAAATTTTTTCTTTATCCTATAAACTAACAAAGTCAGTTCCAAATGCTGGATAATAAAATACACCAAACACTTCAGAAGAAATGGTAGTGATAATTTTGTGCCAAGACTGCAAATATTTTAACTGGCAGCAGGAAACAAAGAGTTCCAAGAACCAAATGCCAATGAAACCTGCTAATCCTTGAAGAGAGGAAATGCAGGGGAAATGGAGGAATTCTGGGATACATATATGACTCATGTCAAACCTTATGCCTACATTCATACACACATACACATGTACACACACACACATGTGCATACACACATTTATACATACTTGCTCAAGGTAGAATGGAATTCAAAGTAATGTTTGCTCATTTGGTAAGATTTTCAGAAGTGGGTCAGGTGTTCAGCACCCTTTTTGTGGATATATATATATATATATATATATATATATATATCACTTATAAGATCACTTATATATATATATGTATATATATATGTATATATATATATATATATATAAGTGATTATTTTGGGGAGTTAGGTTAATCATATAATAATTTGACGAGCCTAGAATAATCCTCAACAGAATGTAGAAAGCACTGGATGGCCAATTTGTCCTATATAGGACTTATCAGCAGTGCACATCCACTACCGAGAATCGAACTTGGACAATTTCAATACAACTGTACCACAGGCCTCGGTGATGAAGAAGACACAAACTAGTCTCGATATAGCACCGCTATTCAGATATACATATGTGTGTGTGTGTGTGTGTGTGTAAATATTCCCAGATAGAGTGTATCTGTAGAGGAGAAAAAATGAATAAAAAGAGACAAGAGGAAAAACTATTCTTAGCTGAAAGACTTTATTAAGCTAACGTAGGATTTATTTTGCTGCATGTTTTTTTATATACAAAGGCTTGGATGTCATTGGTTTATCAAAACTTATAAATTTGAGAACATTCATGAATGTTCATCTGGTTTTTGAAAGGTCAATCAAAATATATGGAGGATACAAAGTGCCATAATTCAAAGTCTGGCAAAAAATAAAACGAGTGAGTAATATTCAAGACTTTTTTTTATACGAATATTGTTTAGATTGTGATTAGATTCTTATGGTATGAGATGGACGTATTTGCTGTACATTTTCAAAGGCATTCGGTGATAGATTTAACCATTTTCTTTTGATTTTTCAATATATTTGTGGTTGTATATATTGACTTGAGAAAGTCATAATTTTTTTCAGGAAAGGTGAGTTTTGGAAAAACCTACGGCCTAGGTTTATATTTTCCCCATGTTTTATGTCTCTGACATTCTTTGACTGACCTTTCAACCACCTCATCAATATTCACAAACATCATTCTCAAATTTAAAAGCTTTGATAAACCAATGACATCCTCACATTTGTATATAAATACATCCAACATTACCTTGATAAAGGAAATGCATCAATATATATGTATATATATATATATATATATATATATATATATATATATATATATATATATATATATAGATTGATAATATTAGTGGTCAATGTATATATATATATATATTTATATATATATATATATAGATTGATAATATTAGTGGTCAATGTATATATATATATATATAGAGAGAGAGAGAGAGAGAGAGATTGATAATATTAGTGGTCAATATATATATATATATATATTGATATTAGTGGTCAATGTATATATATATTTATAGAGAGAGAGAGATTGATAATATTAGTGGTCAATGTAGATACATATATATACATAGATTGATAATATTAGTGGTCAATGTATATATATATATATATATATATATATATATATATATATATATATATAAATTGATAATATTAGTGGCCAATGTATATATATATATATATATATATATATATTGATAATACTAGTGGTCAATGTATATATATATATATATAGAGAGAGAGAGAGAGAGAGATTGATAATATTAGTGGTCAATGTATATATATATATATATATAGATTGATAATATTAGTGGTCAATGTATATATATATATATATATATATATTGATAATATTAGTGGTCAATGTATATATATATATATATATATATATATATATATATATAGAGAGAGAGAGAGAGAGAGATTGATAATATTAGTGGTCAATGCATATATATATATATATATATATATATATATATATATATATATATATTGATAATATTAGTGGTCAATGTATATATATATATATATATATATATATTGATAATATTAATGGTCAATGTATATATATATATATATAGATTGATAATATTAGTGGTCAATGTATATATATATATATATATATATATATATATATATATATATATATATTGATAGTATTACTGGTCAATGTACATATATATATATATATATATATATATATATATATATACATATATATATATATATATATAGATTGATAATATTAGTGGCCAATCTATATATATATATATATATATATATATATATATATATATATATATATGGCTAATATTAGTGGTAAATACACACATACATATGCAAAATATATAACAATATATACATAGGTGCATCTTTAACATCAGATCGACTATGGTGTGTGTATGTCACCACGAAATGTATCTTTAATGTTTTAGACATCCGACAACATTCATATTTCTCTCACTTAAACCTGTTCCACTCACCTCTCTAAAACTTCTCTCTGTTAAGGTTTAATCTCCCACCTTCTGTCGTCTGTTACCCCTCTCTTTAGCTCTAACATTCGTCCCACACTCTCATACTTACACTCTCTCTAAATTCTATTTTTATTTCCGGAGTTGTTTTTTCTGTTTTCTTTTTGAATTTGTAGGTCTGATGAATTGGATCCTATTTACGATTCCAATGGAATAAATTATGACCATGGAATATTAGTGTTTAAAGCCTTTTTATTTATATATATATATATATATATATATATATATATATATATATATATATATATATAGATTGATAATATTAGTGGTCAATATATATATATATATATATATATATATATATATATATATATATATATATATATATATAAATTAATTCCCAAGAGAATAGAATCTAGGTAGAACTCAATGTAGTTCTGATGAACTGGATCGTAATTACAATTCCAGTGTAATAAATTATAACCATGGAATATTACTGTTTGAGCCTTTTATATTATATATATATATATATATATATATATATATATATATATATATATATATATATATATATATATATATATATAGCGGGTGTAAGAGTAAAATTGTACAAATCATGTTACATCATAATTATCCATCCCACAAAATGTCTAATATCTAAAAAAAAAACATGAAACTGATTGAGTTTTTTTTTAGGTTTTCAGATAAGACATTTAGCTATCTTGACACCATTTTTCGTAAGAATTAATGATGAACATGTCATTTTTTGTTTATGATCGATTTCATCACGATTCTTTTGTTAAGCTTTAAGAGTAATTATACATTCTTATTGTTCAAAGTAGAGTCTAATAGTATCATAAAAACCTCAGAGAATGCCAATAAGATATCGTTAATCATTTCTAAGATACAACAATTTTGCTGTTAAACCCGGTACATTTTTATCGATAGACCCCAGGATGTCTAAATGGAGTCTCTTCCGTGCCCTGTGCAAGACAGAAAAGAAATCAGGAGAATAATTCGTCCTGTAAGCAACAGAATTTAAAAGGTGCTCGCCGATCGCAGAATCATGAGTCTGCGAACACCCGGATGTTACAGGCTCGTGTCTCTACACCTGGCTAGGGACATGCTGAGTGATCCTAACCTTCAACCTCTGGATGGTCTTGCCCACATAGTCGATCTCACACTGACATATTACCAAATTTTGTTGATTGGCAGGCAAGATATCTTTACGGCAAGTGAGGAAAGCCCTTCTAGTTGTAAAAATACTCTGGACCATAACGGCGTTGAAACACCGTTTAATTGATTTGGAAATTTTGTCAGCATATGTTTGACTCCCGGGACTAATCCACGAGAGCCTCACATAAACAGGACACTTAGAAGGACTGTATTTCTTAACCTCATTGAACTTAACGATCTTTTGCTCAATGGTAGCTGTCACAACACATTCCGGGTAATCATTCATTAATAACAGCTATTTAATTTTCTTTAACTTAGCGTCAAGTCTGCACTCAGAACACAGCATCAAAGTAATGATGAGTAAGGGTAATAATAAGATTAATTATCCTGGATCTCGGAGCAAATGAATCCCAAGTTAAGTAAAGCCCAGAAAAAAAAGTGCGTTTACGGTAACGACTGGTAAGAAAGCCCAAAGATGTTCTTTCTGCCAATACATTCAAGAAAGGGAGCTGATTATTCTCTTCTATCTCAATGTATATTTTAAAGAAGGGTGGGGATTAAGGTGAGAGAAAAACTCTTCTGCTTTACTCAAAGAGAAAAAAGACGTAAAAGTGTCATCCACATAACGGAAGTAGCAATAAGGCATGTTCTTATCAAATAGTTGCTTCTCATGAAAGGCAACAAAAATGGGGACCCAGTGGACTACCCATCGCTACTCCACCTATATGTTGATACATGCAGTTGTCAAAGCTAAAAAAGAGACAGACTTCGTAGCGATTCCCATCAACTTGACAAATACACTCTCAAGAAAAGGTGGAGTCTTTACAGGGTCACGATACAAAAAGTCCGCACAAATTTCTATTGTTTCATCTAGTGGAACATTCGTGAACAAAATCAAACGATACGAAAATTTCAGTATGAGAGTTAGGTTTCAATTTGCGCATATAATCAGCAAACTGAAGAGTCAAGCACACAATACTCTGAAAAGAATAAGATAGAATCAAGAACTTCATTAAACAACTTGGCCACATTTTGCTGGGCTGAGCTCAACATGGACAAAATCGGCCTCAGGGGAACATCCGTTTTATGTATTTTCGGAAACCCATACATATGAGGACGTTGGGAACCTACGGAACGAATATTATTATAAATTTCTTTAGATAGAAATTTATTCATAGGAAGTGTCAAGAATCTTTTCTGTAATCGAACTTCAGTTTTTAAAGTATCTTCAAAAGTGACGTTTCCAATTTTCCGAAACTTAATACTGTCATTTCATATAGATAACATTTTACTAACGTAGTCGGAATAATTTAATATTACGACATCTGCACCTTTGTCAGGCTTAGTAATATAAATATCTTTTATTTCGTTTTAATTGTTTAGCCACTTGAAAATGGATCCTCTGCTAAGAGAAGCCAAAAGAATCAACAGACGAATTAACAAAGCTGTATGCTAAGTCTTTTCAAGTGGCTAAACAATTAAAAACCGACAATTTTTAATATTTTTATCTATTTCTCAGAATCTAATGCCCGTATGATGCTACATTGTTTATATGTCAATAAACACAAAGAAAGGAATATAAAACTCAATTTTCAGAACAAAACGTTAAATACAACAAATTTGACAGGCGAATGAAACTTGTGGTATCGATCACTGAGGAACAAGTTTATAATAGTTTGTTTTTGTGTGTGCATTTGTGCGCGTGTGTGTTTGTGTGTATGTATATTTATGAGCGTTCTTGAACTTAAAACTTATGAATAACTAAGGACATTTTTATGACTGTTTTTGTTGTAAAATAAAATCCTTACATTTGCCTTGATAAAGTACATTTTATTTTTGCAAGACTTTTAAAACCGGGAATTAACTTTTATAATATAAAGGTGTCTGTTTTAATTAAAAAAAATCGATTCCGATCAGTATAACTTCTGTTTGAAATACGCCACAGAGTATTTTGCTTATTGGAAATAGTAAATTTTAAATCCTTTAGCTTTCAATTAGAACTAAAAGGAAAGATCCCGATTTTAAACTAATAACATTTTTACGACTGTTTTTGTTGCAAAGTAAAATCCTTACATTTTCTTTGATAAAGTCCATCAAAGGACGAAATAATAAGAATAAATTTCCTTTTGTCTTAATTCATGTATTAATTGCATAAATAAATTCAATAGAATGTGTGTTCACCGTTGTGGCGATGTTTCTCCCGGTGTCAAAAGCCGTCTGATGGCCGAAATGGTGTGTTATTGTGATTTTCAAAGCGGAAAGTATGGGTGGGGGTGCACCCAGTGAGGATCGAACTCACTACTCATTCGTAATTGTTTCTAAGGAGACGAGCTTGTTAACCATTACACCACGTTGAAGTGTCCCCGAAATTGTGTGTTATGTTCGAATTACTTTCGATCATCGTTGGTCGTTTTCTAGGAAAGAAGATAAAATCGAGAGATAGACAGTGTAGTAGTGTTGCTCTTGTTAACGATCTCGCGTGTTTGAGATGAATGCGGATTCAAAATGGTACGAATGTGGAATAGATTTTAAAACATCATGTTGCCAAATGTCTCAGTCAATCTATTCTCTTAGTCTATCGGTCGACCCACCTGTCTAATTGTGTAGAACCGGTAAGAGTTTAAGAACTCTTACCGGTTCTACACAATTAGACTCTGTACTCCCCAAATATTTTAGTAAATCAATGATTTAATATAATAAAGATATTTTAATTAGATTTCAACATGCAGTGTAGAAAAAGATGAAACTTTAACATCTATATATGTTTTTATCAAAGTTACACAGAGATACAAAAGTAGGCCGGATATGAAAACTGATACGTGTTGCATTTGTCGGGAAAGTCCTGTTGCTTCATTAAACAAAGCACAGTGATAAAAAAAAAAAAAAAAAGGCAAAGAAAAAAAAGGTAAATAGAGAATGAAAGAAGCCCATTGTCCTCTTTTTCAGCATGTGTTATGTCATGAAAAAACAAAAAAGCATTTAGCTGTTTTCGCCTCTGCATTTCATCTGACAGGATTAATGAGGCATATACACGGTTCGCTGAGCAATTTCTACTCAGATTAGCTAATTGTGTCACCTCGTAAGTCGAAGATGCAGGTCGTGACATGGGCAGAGATGTATTTTGAATTATACTCTATACCCTTTTCACTGTGAGCTATATCTGTCGGACGGAGCAGAGGGAGAGCAAGCAGAAAGAATGGGCCATTCTCATTAATTATGCCTTTTATTTTTTGATTTACATTTTACAGAATTATAATCTAATCGCCAAGTCGAAAGGTGTTGCTCAGTTTTACATCTTAACTTCTTCTATTCGTAAATCTCTGAGGACTCTTGAGATTTGTGGATGTCAACAAACTGGTGTGTTTTGTGTGTATTTGTCACACATTAATTAGCGCATTTTATAGGAAATTAATAAAACGCTTCTGAAATGTAAACTAATTTATTTAGTTGAAATAGGCGCCATATTGATGAATGACTGCTCTCCAGCGTTTCTCTAAATTCTTGAGCTCATCTTTAAAAAAAATTCTTATCGTTTGATGTGATACAGAGTTCAAATGTTTCGATTACCTCTTCCTTATTAGAGAATGTTTTATTTGGTATGGAAAGCTCAAAATGCTTAAATAAGTGATAATCAGTAGGAGAGATATCAGGTGAATATGGGGGATGAGGCAACATTTCATAATTCAGGCTATGCAGCTTTTGGACAGTTGATTAAGAAGCATGTGGCCGTGCGTTGTCGTGCAGTAAAATTGGGCCATCCCTACTCACAAGTCTAGGATGTTTCTTTTTTTAATTTTTCCTGCATACACTCAATTTCTCCACATGTATAAAACAAAGAAAAGCTGACATTACAAAAAACAGTGGTCGATGTAACATATAACAAGATACAGAGAAAGGTATATATGATGATAAAAGGTATTTAACTTGACCTTTCAGCTGTCTTGGCGACTTCCATACGCAGGGAAGCGTTTTCTTTTATATGAAACTTGAAGTCGCCAAGACAACTAAAAGGTCAAAGTACATACCTTTATATATATATATATATATATATATGTGTGTGTGTGTGTGTGTGTGTGTGTGTGTGTGTGTGTGTGTGTGTGTGTGTGTGAAAATATTTAGAAAATAGGAAAGAACTGGTTAGGTAAATAATACAAAGTTCTTTAGTATTTTTGTTATTATTTTTAAAAAATAGTACTCGATACAAAAGTAGAGCATAAATATAATTATTTATTTAAAAATATGATTCCAACACGCTACATAAGAGGTCTCATGTTTCAAAACAAGAGCCGAAAACTTCAGTATAATTATTCGAAATAAATTGAGTTAAAGTAAGCTCTGTTCCATCTTCAAGCGAATTTTTTTTGGAATAACTTATTTCTGAAATTTACGTGTTTTAATAGTATATTCATAATTGAAATCAAAATTTCCATGGTAACAGCCAGGACGAATTGTTTAAAATAGGTAGGGGTGTTTGGTGTTAATAATTTGTATCAGTATAGAGCTACTTTCATAGATGTCAAGTCAGGGTAAGGTGGGGGTGTCTAAATTTAAAACGGAAGATGTTTTCGCCTAGTCTGGTTTACGTGTCTATGGAGATTTATTTATTTTTTTATTTTATTTCTTTATGAAAGGGATTTGTGTATATAAAAACTGCCGTAACATTTGTTTTTTGACGACTTCATAAAGGGTTATCTTTTTTTGTAGGGTATTTAAACTATTTATTCCGGCTATGGATTATAAAAGTTATTTTATTGTATGCTTGTTTTTAGCTAATTATTCAGTGCATAAATTTGATGATGTCGGGAAAAACCGTTAACTCATGTCTATTGTTTAATAGATTTTTATTATTTAGAAACTTAATAATGTGCAGTTTCTCATGGAGGCACAAAGGGCATGGGTCATCCCAAGTTTTACAAGTTCTAGTCCTATTTATAATTTTCCATTTTACTTTAGGTGTCCTGTTTATTTCCTTCAGATGCCAAAAATATTTTGATAGAGAAGTCTGATTTCTTTTATTTATATTGTTGAAAGAAATAATAAAAATAAATAAAAAAAATAATAACAGATACAAACAAAGGCACAGTTTTAAACAAATGAATAGGGAATGTGCTATCCCTGTTTTGAAATTACTTGAAAAAGTCGATGATCCATAGAATTTGTTAATTGTAGGGTGTCATCCGCTATAATGCCGTGAGGTATATCAAGAATTGCTTCCCACAACTCAGCGTTGCTCTTGAATTGTCGTCCATTGGCGTATAGTCTTCGCTTCATGATGCTCCAAAGGTTTTCGATTAGGTTCAAATCCGGAGAATTTGCTGACTACTTCATTTTTCGAGGTCCATCGAAGCCTAACTGTTTCAAATATTCAGTAGTCTTGTGAGCAGCATGTGAGGGAGCATTATCTTGCATAAAAACATTGGCAACTCTTTGCCTTTTCATCCACGGTTCAAGATGCTCCTTCATAAATGCTATGTATGCATCAGCTGTCATTTTGACGCCATCTGGTACTCTCCATGGGCCCACTAATGTTTTTCCAATAATACCACCCCAGATCATTATGCCTCCACCGCCTTGTTGTCGTCTCAAACGCTGATGGCGATCCTGTCCGTTCATTACCCAGCCTTTGCACCATCTATCTGGCCCATCAAGTGTTGCTTGAGTTTCGTCTGTGAACAAAACTTTAGAGAAGTCAATCTTCATATTGTCCTCGGCCCATTTCAATCGATTTTGAATGTGATTTCTCGTCAATGGAGGCTTCGATACAGGTTTGACTGTTGTTGCTATTTCCCTCAGATACTGACACCGAGTACTTTTAGACACAGTAGGATCCCCAATGCAACTGAAAAGCTCTTGACTGGTAAGTCCAGGGTTCTTTGTGGCCCCTCATTTAAATCGTGACATGAGACAACGTGAAATAACCCTTGGCTTGCCTTTATTTGGCTTTTGCGTACTTGTGTAGGGTCGGCGGTGAACTTTTTTGCTGTTTGATGACACCTCCCTATCATTTTAGACATTTTTAGGGTAGATTTACCTTTTGAGAGTTCTGAGGTGATAGTTTTCTTTTCAGCATCACTTAAACTGCTTTTACGGCCCATCTTTTCACTAAATTCTTACACTTTTATAATAATTTGGCACGCTCAAATCACCGTGCTGATAACAAATATGGCGCCAGTTTGTTTACATTGCGCAGATCAGTACAAAAATGATTGTGCAGGTTAGTGTTGCCAACATTGTGTGAAAATTTTGTGTGAATTGATTGGATGGTTTTTGAAATATTAGAAAAAAAGTTATCTCGAAAATAATTTGGCACGCAGTGTATATATATATATATATATATATATATATATATATATATATATATATATATATATATATATATGTATAATTTTTTCATATGGAGAAATTGTATGACAAAGTGTAAAAAGTTTACTTGTGACGCATTTCATCCTTCAGAACTCCATCAGACTAAATTTTCTGATGAAACGACTACACATGCACATGAACCCAGGATCCTGGGGATTTAAATTTGATTTTTTTTAAACAATTTTTTTTTTTTACATCTAGTCGAATATTATCACAGTGTGGGAAAGTGATGGAAAGAAAAAGAAAAAAACTCTAAATGAATTCGGTTAGATATGAAAAAAAAATCTAACGTGCGCATATGTAGACATACCAACATAAGAAATTTAATTCGATGAACTCTTGAATGATGAAAAACGTCCCAATCACAAGTAAACTTTTTACACTTTGTCATTTTGTCATATATATATAAGCCAAAGTGGAAAAAATTAAATGTGACGTCTTTCGTCCATCACGACTTCATCGGACTAATTTTGTTGTGCGCGCATGTGCACAAAGTAGGAGTGCTGGGAATTTTAGATTTTCTTTTCAGCCAAATTCTTTTCGAATGTAGTAGATGTGATAGCATTAGTGGGCAGGATGATATATATTTTTTGATTCAGTGAGTCTAATATTTCAAAACCCCAAAACGGCCCATGTCATAAAATTTCCTCAATGCTGTTCTTAATGTTGATGTATAGAAATATATCTCGTTATCTCTCTCTCTCTCTCTCTCTCTCACACACACACACACACACACACACACACATATATATATATATATATATATATATATATATATATATATATATATATATTAGGTTGGTGCAAAAATAATATCGGTTTTTGACGTATTTTTTAACGTCAAAAACCGATATTATTTTTGGACCAACCTAATATATATAATTGCACATATATGGCTGGTGTTAATAAAACAGTACTTGATGTAATATAACAGTGCTATTAAATGTATATTAATAAATATATATGTGTGTGTGTGATTATAACAAACATTTCGTTTTCATTCATTTTGTTTTTATACCCTGAATATATACGTGTCCATCAATAAAATATTATTTAGTCTGAAAGAGTCCTTTTGAAGGACGAAAGCATCACTTAAAATTTTCCCTTTTTGTTATTCATTTAAAAACTATTATATATATATATATATATATATATATATATATATATATATATATATATATGGCCTGACGGCTGCGTTTAAGCATAAAACAGACTTACCGCTGGGTGTCAATGTCCAAAACTATTAAACATTCAACTGAACTATAATTTCGCCAGACGCAAGTTAATGTTTATTGTTTAATACCGTGCTTAATGTCCTTTGGACATATAGTGTAATATTATTTTTTTCTAAATCTTATTAAAAACGTACCGAGCACAATTCTTGATTAGGCCTTCGGCTTGTTCGGGTGTTTGAAAATCCCTATGTCTTTGCCTATTCTCAGCATTGGAGGCTCTCTTGGTTGCCGCTTGATCTGGATTTTCATTTACACGGGACTTTCTTTTGCTCGCTGCAGGCCTTGGCTCTTTTGATTGCAATCTGGTCCTCTGCTGTCGTATGCAATAGGCAACAATAAACTACAGAACTCAAAATTTATCGCATTTAATTATTGCATTAATATTTAAAATTTAAGTTTACCTTTTAAAAGTTCAACGATAATTCTACTACCACCACTTCATTTTAAAGACAATTTGATGTACGTAAGTCCTCCCTTTCCGTACAAACAATTATTTTTATTTCATGGGTGACTTTCGCTGGATTTTGCAATTAATTTCCATTATTCACAAATTTATTTCCAACTTATAAAAATTATTATCGTATAAAAAAATTCTTAGCAAATATCATATACAAAAACGCCAACAACAATACAGTAATGAAAACTTCAGAATCCAAAATTTCTGTAACATGAGCTATTGAAAGCTAGGGAGTTCTGTCCCTTTAATTGAAAAAGCGTGACACAGGGACACACTGACATTCGTATTTATTATATAGATAATAAATATACATATTTTTCTCACCGGTGAAGAAAAAGTGTATATTTATTATTAATATAAATCATAGCTCTGTTATTATACAACAAGCACTATTTTATTAGCACCAGTATTCAATGTGAAATCTTTTAGATATATTTGTCCTGACGATCGTGTTAAGCATGAAACAGACGGTTGTCTCTGTGTGTTGACTTCAATGTTTAATATTTACATCCGCTCTATCCTTGATATTGAGCACATTCACTCACTCACTCATATATATATATATATATATATATATATATATATATATATATATATATGTATGTATGTATATATTATAGATTTTTACATGCAGACAAAAACAATAAACCACTACAAAGATACATTCTTGTTTCAATGCCTTATTGCATCTCGACTGGTGGGTACTAAAAATGGTTATGGAAAATTCTCATTGAGAAAAACAATTACTCACTACAATTACCCATCGAAACAAGAATGCAGCTTTGTAGTGGGTCATTGTTTTTGTCCACATGTAAAAATTTATAGCAAAAATAATTAATGCTCTACTCTTGGTATTGAGCCCTCTTTTGAATTAATGCTGTGAAAGTGAGAATTTATATTATTTTCGTTCTCATTACATTCAGATATATATATATATATATATATATATATATATATATATATATATATATATATATATATATATACGTATAGGATTGGTATAGACGGAATAAAATTCCAATAACCAAAAACACTGTTCTTAAAAGAGTGCTCAATAAAGAGTAGAGCAAATAGTATTTATTCAAAAATTATAATATAAACATGTTATAACATCACTACAAAAATAGCTATTTTGTTTCAACGCTTCTGATGTCTTGTCAAGTGATGGCATTGATTGCAGAAAAAAGAGTTTTAAAAAGTTCAAAACAACCAAACTTCCCTCAATAAGAGAAACTTTGCTACATAAGCGATGATGCCCAATCAAAATACAAGTATCAGATAATTCAAAAAACTTGACAACGAATCTTATATACAATAATGACTTAATGTTACTAAATTAGAAATCATTCTGATTAATTTTTAATCTTACTATAAAATTAAAATATAAAAATTACAAATTTAAAATTTAACCCTGCATTAAGTTTAAAACATAAAATTATTTGAAGAAGGAACAGAGGAAAATATACGTATATTTATTTATTTATATTTAATGTTTTAATCGAAAAGCCAAATTTTCAGTTAGAGCAAATGCAAATCTAAGGAGATTCAAACATTGTAACAACTTAGATACAATTGAAGGGATCTGAATTCAGATGGTGTGGGCAAGGGGAAGATGTACAAATGATAAGAAGACAGACACAATCACATCATAATACACAAACACATAAATATATTTAAACACGCAAAAACATGGACGACACAGGAAATAGAGAAATTCACGTCAAAGAAAATAATATGAATACATACAATTAAAACTAAAAACATATACAAGCAATCACACACGCATACTAACAAAGACAGACAGACTCACCAAGATTCAAGCTTAAAAGTATTAATAAGCGAGTACAAACCAACTATCAAAAATTTTACATACATGGGTAAATATATATAGATAAAAAAGGGTTTAAATTGATGAAAGTTAAGAAGGGTATATAATTGAAAAACAAATATTCAGCTATGAACAAAGCAAAGAATAGAGACAATTAACCATATACATACAAATGAACAGACATAGCATATATGCAAACATAAAAAAATCAATCATTTTTCCTACGTTTTTGCTGCGGGTTGATGTTTCTCTTCCTGTTGGCTTTTTTTTTTTTTTTTGTGCTCTGTGGTGAGTATGAAAGCGTTGCCAGGAATCCACTATCTTTTTTTTACTACATTACTAAAAAATCGAAAACCGAAAAGAATAAAAAATATATATATAAAATAAAAATAAATAAAAAACAATTAAAATAAATTAATCCAAATAAATAAATAAACGAAACCACTCCTGCCAACATAACCGTTAGAATAGACTACCCACAATGCACCACTGACCCGTATATATAAATAGTCAAGAAAAAAAACAAAAAAAACACATATGGCCTGATGATTGCATTTAGCCTGAAACAGTCTGTCGACTCTGAGTGTTGATTTCAATGTTCACTTTATATATATATATATATATATATATATATATATATATATATATATATATATATATGAAGAAAAATATACGGAAAAAACAAACAAAAATCCTTATATGCAATTATGCTGTTAATGTTAATATAATGTCAACGTCGGACGTTTCGGTCTAATAAACCATCTTCAGTTGTACACACAACTAAAGCAGATCATAATTTTGATTTTGATTCCATGAAGATTTTAAAATATTTTCATAATAAAAATCTTAGGAGGATTTATGAAGCAGGCATAATATCCATCTCACGCACGGTGAATAATACTAGACCTGGCTTCTTTAGTATTTCCCCTTTTCTAGCGAGATTAATGCTCGACAAGCGTACATATAAATTTTAGATCAAAATAGAATTCTTTTCATTTTTCATTCAAAATACTCAAATTTTAGGAATACGTTTTCACAGCCTTGCCCATGTGACGACAATGTGACCATGTTTAAATGAAACGCTGATCATATAAAACTTTCAGTTATCTTTTTGGATAAGTCTTGTTCTTATGTCCATCGTCTTTGTCATGTTGAATTGATAATGTTAATTATATTTTATGAATATGTCCTGAAGATGGTTTATTAGACCGAAATGTCTGACGTTGACATTATATTAACATTATAACAGCATAATTGCATATAAGGATTTTTGTTTGTTTTTTCCGTATATTTTTCTTCATACTGTCGGATCTATATCTATATATTTGCTTACATATATATATATATATATATATATATATATATATATATATATATACGCTTACACATACATATATATACATGTACACATGGCTATAAATACAAACATATCAATCCACACTCCTACATATAAAAACACACAAATAAAACAACACTCAAGGGCATATGTGCAAATACAAGCATCTAAGTGTACACCTATATAAACAGAAGTAGAAATATACATACTAAAAAATATACAATTGATTGGGTTTGAACTTTTTGAAACTATTCTACATTCAACACCATCACTTGACAAGACACCAGAAGTGTAGAAAGAAAATGGCTATTTTTGTGTGATATCATAACATGTTTATGTTATAATTTTTGAACAAATACTATATATATATATATATATATATATATATATATATATATACCCAAGTATGTGATTGGTGTATACAGAATAAATTCCAATAACCAACAATTACTATTCTTAAAAGAGTGCTCAATACAGAGTAGAGAGAATATAATTATTTATTTAAAAATTATAACATAAATATGTCATAAAATCACTACAAAAATAGCCATTTTGTTTCAACACCTCTGGTGTCTTATCAAGTGATGATGTTGAATGTAGATTGTAGAACCTTCTACAATCTACATTCAACATCATCACTTGATATATATATATATATATATATATATATATATATATATATATATATATATATGAATTTGTAGGTCCGATGAAATGGATCGTGATTACGATTCCAATGTAATAAATTATAACCATGGAATATTAGTGTTTGAGCCATATATATATATATATATATATATATATATATATATATATATATATATATATATATATATATATATGACTACATGGCCTTTTATATGGGAAACCTTCACTTAGCGTGCTTTATCGATATAATTTATATTTATATGTGTGGATGTAAATATGGGTCAAGCTGAAGGATTACTAAAAAAAAATATATTTAAAAGAATTTTTTTTATGAATTAAGGGCCTTAAACGTTTTCTGTTAGAAATAAGAGAAAAATCCACGTTTCTGTGAATCAATGAAGACTTGTTTATTTGTAATGTCTGAACAGACATCTTTGAATCGGACAAATAAAGAATGCTATTCTACTGGGGATTAGAAAATATAATTGAATGAATTTTGTTTTGAATAGGAAAACATTTCCAATACAGAACATCAAATACATTCTGAATCTAATTAAATTACAGTTATTTTTTAAAGAACAGTAATTTTTTTCAACATAAAAGATTGTCGAATGACGTATTTAAATAACACATTGAACAGTAAAACACCATCTGCCTTCTTTTAAACGTTTCTATTTTCACTGTTGATAGTAGCCATCCAGTAAGAAATAATCTCAAATTACAGACTTGAAAAACTACATCGATTTGTAGTTAGGTATCCCACTGACAGAGACCATTGGCTGTAGAAAATGACAATGGTAGTAATGGTAATTTTAGCTGTTTCCCTATAAGGAAACATTTGGCAATCATTGATTGATCATTAATTTTTGAGCTTTTAGTTTTAAATATTGTCTGAAAAAATGTACAGTAAATTCCGCAGGTCTTTGGTTACAAACTGACTTCAAAGTTTTACTATTTCAAGAATCAATCCAAATAAAGTTGATGATTTTTTTTTTTTGCATTATATACATTCAACAGAAAATTATTCAAATCAAAATTCTGATTATGAATCGCCACATGCAAAATATGAATTTTTTTTTTTACTCTATTTGATAAGTAAAAACTGTATAAAAAATTGTAAAAGATTACAAAAAAGGTTACTCAAGATTTGTTAAATCATAATTAATAAAAACAAAAAATAGATAAAAGTGTATATAACACCATAATACTGCTGGGCACAAATCACAAGACAAAATATTTTAAATTTGCATTATTTATTGAAAATCACACTAAAAATATTGCACTGTATGACCTATGACATCGTTTGAAGCAAATGAAGGTCTTATTTCATTTAGTAATAACAATGTACCTGTGCCATTCACTAGCAAATTATTACTATTTGTAAAGCTTCAGAAAATTATAAATTTTATTATGCCACTAGCAGTATGGCCCGGCGTTGCCCGTGCTTGATTCAAAAATCGTACGACTCATACAGCAATCGCTATCACTTGACTTAAAATATTTTTGCCCTTCCTTGCCTTTAAAGGAGTGCCCTTTTCCGTGTTGATGTTACTATATGCCTTACTTCTTGCCTATCTCACACTGCGAAGTTTTTCTAAGCTCTATACTAAATACTAAATCTGTTACGAAAAAAGAACTAAACAAAATGAACACAAAACGATCAGCTTTAAAAAAAGGACTCGCAACTGGAAAAACCGAATGAAAAAAGAATGTTAACAACAAATACTTTTTCACACCGAACCCAGTTCTACGGAATCAGAGTCAACGCTGAGTTTAAGCAAGCAAATGAGCCAATTGGAGTAAAGTGCCATGCAGATTTAAATTTTTCCCACTTGTGACAAATGCAGCCATCGATTTTTTTTTTGCATGCTAGCATGCTAGTTAACATTCGTGTTAGTCAGCTGTTGGCTCTCACGCTGGCCAATAGAATCTTCCTGCCTATTCATAGCAGCCAGCTATAGGCTCTCACTCTGGCCAGTAGAAAATGGCCGCAAACTACATAAAAACTGCCATAGAAGCATGGAACAATCGATTATTTCCTTTATTGATAGGAGTTGGGAAAAGCAAGTTCGGTCTTGGCCTTCCCACTAACTTCGAGGATGTGCATGTAAATTTTGGTGCAAATTCGTCGAAAATTGCGGCCGTGCATTTGTTACACACACACACACACACACACACACACACACACATCCTGCCTTTTATAGATAGAGATAAGGCTTTCAATGATCATCGAAATGAAATTCCAACGTTGCAAATTTGAAACTAAAACTAATCTTTAATCTCAACTCCTCAAAAAATGGTGACGATTTGAATAAAAAAGAAATTTGTCATTATTTATTATGTCAAACCTCAACTTTCAAATTAAGCGTAATGCCACGGTTCCCAAATCAACCTGCCCTAATGAACATATGATGCCAGAATCATTGGATAAATTACAAGAAATGCTAAATGACTTAAACAGGTAAAATCTTAAGGTAGGCTTCAAAAATCAAACAAAAGTCATGTCCATTTGTTATGTTCCGGAAAAGATCAAAAAAATAGAAGAGGAAGAACTGTAAGAAACACATGAACGCATTGACTTAGAACAGGTTACAAAATTAGAGAAAGATTAGGAAAATTAAATAAGACAATATATATTGATATGGAGAAAAGCATTTAATAAAATATAATTCTAAAAGTCATGATGAAATACGCATTATCAAAAATGTTAAAAACATAAAAAGTGTATAATGACAGGTTTGATGTACGTGTGTGAAACATGGAAATAAATGAGATTGCTTGAAAACAAACTCAAAAATGCATAAAGATCAATTGAAAAAACTGTTATCGACAAAGAAAGGCGTCAACATGGGTAAGAAAACTGTAAGAATTTTCCCCAGTTTTGTGTATGTTTGTGCTCGGCAGCAAGAGTAAAATGAACAAAACCCAAAGTTCCAAACAACTGTTCAACAGCTTTTATTTCTGATTGAAAGAGATTGCAAAATAGCAATATTTTGAAAGAAGTGGGGCTTACCCGTCAACAAAGTTCTTGAGTTTCATAGTTGTTTTTGTTGAGAGAGATTTCTCGCTAGTTCCCATTGAGTAATGAGAAATTGCTAGAGCTAGGACAGGCCTCGTCTTCCACAGCAAGGGTTGTGTGTAATTTTCCTTTAGTAGTTGTTTCAAAAGGAGATTTCTATACCAGTTCCACACTAGCAGTGGATTACTTACTACATGCAGCTGGCAAATCTTGTATGTTGCTAATGTTATAAAGATTACCGTTCCATTTTCGACCTTCATTTTGGTTATTCCTATTCGGTAACATTTCCTAGGTTACAACACTAACATTTGTATATACAAAAATACTCATAAAAATGAGAAACAACAAGATGCGGAAACAACAAAACAGATATCATTTAATTTCTGGTTGTATTGTAGTGTTGGAGATGAGAGAGATGGTAATACTGAGTAAAATTGTGAGTTTGGGGGTCACATGTAGATCAAATATGGATCGGAATCCAACAGAAGGATAAGATGAAGAATAATTAAAGTGTATACAGTCTTTCTTGTATGCATCTTTTCTAGAATGTGTGCAATGAATATCCAGATAATTGAGTTGGAAAACTACAAGAAGTGTCTGGAGTTTTCTTACCTCAAATTTTTGTTGAGTGCCATAAGGTAAATATTACTATTATGGCCTGAAAAAGAGATGAAATTTTTACTGATGCACATGTTAACGACCTGTCTGTGTGAACTGCTTGTCTGATATTGAGAATGTCATGTGTTTGTGTGAGTAGAGGAGAAAAGTGGGTTTGGTTCTCATTGGTTTAGAATGAGTAAATTAATGATAATTATAATTATTTTATAATTATTTTTGACACTATAATTAATTTTTATTTATTTGTATTTTATGGACACAACAAATGTTACCATTCCGAGTATGAGCTTTCAATCTCATCATGGTTAATGTGTCAAGGAGGTGACTTCTTGATAATATTGGTCTGGGGAGATGATCACTGCCTGTGGCCCCATTGAGAAGTGTCTGAAAAACATATCACAGGTTCTTCCCCAAGACTTGTGATTGAAATTGGTCATATGAAACAGTTTGGAAGCAGTCAATGGTTGTGCTAGTATGCAGTCACAAGTCATCGTGGCTGAAGGTTTGAGTGTACTGTACTTGTTCAAACTGTTAACCATGTCATTTTATCTGAACCCACCCAGAAAGTGTATATCAGGTTTGCTCTGCATAGTTGCACTATAAACCACTGGTGGACCTTGGGGGTGTTGAACAAACACAAATGTGCCTGAGCAGACGTCTACAGCAATGATTAGCTAACCATCGTAGCAGACAGATACACTTGGTAATAGCAGCCAGCCAATATATGCACAAATACGTGCATGCTAACACACACATATGCATATCAATCCAAAGGCACACACAGTGATGCATATGCCCACATAGACAAAATTTCATGTAAATATATGTAGGCATAGTCCCTAATGCACACACACAGACATTGTTCTGTTTAAAGTACCAAATAGAAGTTCTTTATATTCTTTACAAAATATGCAGTTGTCTGATAAAATAACCAACAAAGGAGTTGGTGTTTTTCTATTTGCTTGACTCATGATTAGACAGACTAGATTCATTATATAAGAGCTGTGATGCTAACAACTTCTTTTTTGAAATCACAATCAAATGATTCTCTGCTTTCAAAACCTCATCTGCATCATCAAGGTTATCATCACAGGAAGTATGTATCAGTCCTTTATCACTTGCCTAGACTTTATAAGGATTGAACTTACAGAATACAATTTATGATAGTAGCCGAAGAGAGAAAATATGTGGCATTAGGCCATCATTTTGGAGCACATTGTAAGGACTGACCTCATGAGATATAGTTTACAAGAGTAAATATCTGCTGGAGAGAAAAAGAATTGGCTCAAGGCAATCATTTTGGAGCAAATTGTAAGGACTGACCTTATATTATAATAGGAGTGAAAAAAGTGGCACATAGCCATAATTTTGGAGCAAATTGTAACGACTGACCTTATGAAATAGAGTTCATGATAGAATTGGCGAGAAAAACTATGGCACAAGGACATAATTATGGAGCACATTGTAAAGACTGAACTTACAAGATATAGTTTATAGTAGGTATTTGCCAGAGAGAAAAGAACTAGCACAAGGCTATCATTTTGGTGCACATTGTAAAGACTGACCTCACGAGATATATTAGGTTGGTGCAAAAATAATGTCGTTTTCTCACATAGTAACATATGTGAGAAAACGACATTATTTTTGCGCCAACCTAATAGTTTACGAGAGTAAATACTTTCAGGAGAGAAAACGAATTGGCACAAAGGCAATCCTTTTGAAACACAGTGTAAGGACTGACCTTATGAGATAGGGTTAAAAATAGGTATATGCTGGAGTGAAAAAATTGGAACAAGACCATCATTTTGGAGCACAATTTAAAGACAGACCTCATGAGATACAGTTTACAATAGCAAATATCTAGTAGAAAGAAAAAAGAATTGGAACATAGCTATCATCTTGGAACACACTGTAAATACTGACCTTATGGCATATAGTTTATGATCGGTATCGATAAAAGAAATTGGCACAAGGCCATCATTTTCAAATACATTGTAAGGACTGACCTTTTGTTTATATAGGTATCTGATGGAATGAAAAAAAAATGGCAGAGGACCATAATTTTGGAGCTCATAAAAACTGACCTTATGATATAAGGTATCTGCTGGTGAGAAAAATGTGGCACAAGATCATAATTTTTGAGCACATTGAAAAAATTGACCTTATAAAATACAGCTTACAATAATAAATATCTGCTCATGAGAAAAAGAACTGGAAAAGGCTACCATTTTGTGAACACGCTGTAAGGACTGACCTTATGAGATATAGTTTAAAATAGATATCTGTAAAAAATGGCACAAGGCCATCATTTTAGAGCACATTGTAAGGAATGACCTCATGAGATACAGTATACAATAGTAAATATCTACTGGTGAGAAAAAGAATTGGAACAAGGCTATCAGTTTGGAACACACTGAGCTTATGGCATATAGTTCATGATAGGTATCTTTAAAAGAAATTGGCACAAGGTCATCATTTTGGAGCACATTTTAAGGACTGACCTGATAGATTTGATGACAGAAGAGATGTTATAGAGAACCAAGTATAGCTGAAGGCCATCATTTTGGAGCTCATTGTAAGAGCCAGCCTTATTAGATGCAATTTATTAGAGGGAACTGAGTTTGGAACAAGGTCATAATTTTGGAGCATTTGAAGATCATTTAACTCATTATCTATGGCTTGTAAGTTTAAACAATACCAACACTCAACAGTTGCAAAATGAGAAAAGGAAGAGTGTGTACCGCCAATCTTCCAATGGGGAGGGCCAGTTAATCTTGGAAGTCAGTCTTCAATATCCTGGCTTTGAACACCATATCTTATTCAGGTCATATATTTATATATTTTGTCAGATTTTATTATTACAAATCAAAGATTTCACAATAAAAAAATGCTAATAAATTTTCAGGATATCCTTATATTTATATTATAAATATACAATATGAATTTCACATTGTAATTTTTAAAAAATGATATGTCTCTTGAGAATGTAAGCAGTCATGGCTCGCCACAGAATCTGTTTTTTATTACCTGTGAATTACCATGATTTCTTGGAAAAGATGGTGGAGTTTTTTCTTGTTGCGTTCTCCACAGATTCCTTTTCTTTATTATCTATGAATTGCTATGACCTCTTGGGAAAGATAGTGGAGTGGTTTCCCATTGCCATCATCACAGATTCCTTTTCTTTATTATCTGTGAATTACCAAGTGAATAATGATTATCCAAATATTTTCCTATTCACCCAAAATAAATTTATTTCTCAACATTCAATCCTACTTCAGAAAATAAAGAAATTTAGGCAAACATGAATAAACGTGTTCGCAATAAGACGGAGTGTTGAAAAGATTGGTACTAGCAGCATGGCCCGGTGTTGCCCATGCTTGATTCAAAAATCGTACGACTCATACAGGAATCGCTATCACTTGACTTAAAATATTTTTGCCTTTCCTTGCCTTTAAAGGAGTGCCCTTTGCCGTGCTGATGTTGCTACATGCCTTACTTTTTGCCTATCTCACACTGCAAAGTTTTTCTAAGCTCTATACTAAACATTAAATCTGTTACGAAAAAAGAACTAAACAAAATGAACACAAAACGATCAGCTTTAAAAATGGACTCGTAACTGGAAAAAACAAATGAAAAAAGAATGTTAACAACAAATACTTTTTCACACTGAACCCAGTTCTACGGAATCAGAGTCAACATTGAGTTTAAGCAAGCGAATGAGCCAATTGGAGTAAAGTGCCATGCAGATTTAAATTTTTCCCACTTGTGACAAATGCAGCCATCGATTTTTTTTTTGTATGCTAGCATGCTAGTTAACATTCGTGTCAGTCAGCTGTTGGCCCTCACGCTGGCCAACAGAATCTTCCTGCCTATTCGTGGCAGCCAGCTATAGGCTCTCACTCTGGCCAGTAGAAAATGGACACAAACTACATGAAAACTGCTGTAGAAGCATGAAAAAATCGATTATTTCCACTATCAATGGGAGTTGGGAAATGCAAAATCAGTCTTGGCCTTCCCACTAACTTCGAGCATGTGCATGTAAATTTTGGTGCAAATCCATCAACACACACACACACATCCTGCCTTTTATAGATAGAGATCTTCTCTCTTTGGCAATGTTTATTGTTTTAAAAAGTGATAATTAGAATTCAGTTTAGCTATGTATCATGCCTGATATACGCTTAGGCGATCATATATTTTTCGGTTACATGACTGACACGGCAGATATTTTACCCTGCATTAGGTTGCCATTCCTTTCTGCAGTAGACCAGTTGCCATCCAAGGCTATAGAACTTGTTCTGTCTTGCTATTTACCCATTAGTGGGGGGAAGAAGAAGAGGATTAAAACCTTTCCCAAGTAAGTGAATGTAATGGATTTGACTGGAATTTGAACTCAGTTCTCTGATTTCTCAATTTGAGCCACTATCCATTACTCAACCGTGCCTCCTATTAGAATTATTAAACCTAAACACATGATGAGGGGGCATTTATACATTTTGTTCTTGAGTATTTAAAATAAAAATAATAAATGCTATTTATTTATTACAATGTTTACATTATTTAGAAAGTTTATTTGCACTTTTTATTGTTTAATGGGTTGGTTGATTTTGTGATGTCAATGAATACTCGTTGACACTTTTGTAATGTCAATAAATACTCGTCACTTTCGTAATGCTTGTTGCAGTAGAGACTTTGTAATTGCAGATACAACTATAATAACGCTGTTGAACCTTACTGGTGTCAGATGCATTCAAATAACACTCACACTAATAGTATTTACTCGATAATACTTGCTCAAATAGTAACCACCGAATAGTGATCAGTATAGAGAAATAGTATAGTAAATAGTATAGAGAATAGCGATCGGTATAGTAATAGAGGATAGAATAGAAAGAGTGATCGTTTCAATGTCACACTAATTCCCATATATATATTTTCTTTTGCTCTCTGGTGATCTGTGTTCAAACTCCAGTGTCTGTAGTGGCACTTTATTCCTATATAAAAGTTGACAAACATCAGCTAATTGCCAATCAATTCAAACTTTATAAAATGGTAAATAATAAGGATTTCTTTATCGTTAGTTCACATATTTTAATAATTTAGTAAATATATTTATAAATAAAAAATTGTTTTCACATTTATTTCTTTATAAATTGGTAAATGATAAATATTGCATTACATTAGTTTTAATTGTATTAGTTTTAAGAATGTTGTAAATATAAAATTATTCTTGTAAATAAACAATCTAATAAATAATAGATTAGTGATAGATGTCTTACTAATTAACCCATAGCTGGAGGAAGAAGAGACCTTTCCCCAGGGTATTTGCATGTAAGTGAATATGACGAAACCAAAAAGAATTGAAACTTGGCTCACCAATTAATAATTCTGATCCCTTATCCACTATACATCACTTACACATTTTAGCTTACAGCATTTGGTATTCCAAAATGGTCACCCATCTCGGTATTGTTTAGGCTTGATGTTTCTTAATTTCA
>OZ010603.1:91113558-91126058 GCA_963932145.1 Acanthosepion lycidas | reverse complement strand
CACTAAAAATAATAGTTATAATATTATGAAATAAGGTTGATTTTAAAAAATCTATTTAAAATGACTATATCACATTTTGAATGATTATTGCATTTACATATCATGCTTTGTTAGTTTCTGGGGAAACTATTTGAATGATCAAAAAGGCTTCTGAGGATGATCCAGTGAATGAAATCCAAGCTAAATTTTGATACCAATGCTGAAAAATTAGTTTGGAACCTATTGAAATTGCAGAATACTCCAAAGTGTTAAATTTTTTATAAAAATCATTTCACCCTGAGCAAGGGAATAAAGTCACTAAGACATAAGGTGTTACTGAGTGTCAGAGAATATGAGAAAAAGAAAATATTATTAAGGAGAGAAAACAATAAAATAACTGGAATTAAGAAGACAAAAGAAAATGAATAACACTGCTGTTTACACTATTTACATTGTTTGGACTGTTGTCCTTATTTTTGTTGTCCTCATCATTGTTGTCCTCAAAGTTATTGTCATGTTCACAATGTTTTGGCTGTTGTATGGTCTGCCCATCTTCAGGTGATTCTAATTTCAAATGGAAGGCTTTATTTCATCCACCAGGGTAAATTGTTCTAGTTCCACATGCCATGCCTCTTCCAGATATCTCAGTTTCAGTTATTTCCCTTTAGTAATTCAACTCTCCATGCTTTGTTCACCTATTCTGTGGCCAGGTATTGAACTCACAACTCTTTTTGGTCAAGTCACTGAATTACTTCAACCAATGCTTTTATCCACTGAGCCATATGTCCTGAAGAAGGTCTGAGTTTATAAAAGCCAAAACGTTGTGAATATGAGATCCAGTGCTCTGATTACTATTGGTACAGACTTAGTCTTCATTCCCCTCATCCTGTTAATCTTGATCTCCAGGTCTTTGTATCTGGAAAATTTTTTAATAATTTTCATGGTGGTGTTTCTCTAAGATGATACTGCTATGTCAATAAGCATACACTTCCTGAATTTCTTGTTTTTATGATAACATCAGGTCTGTTGGCTTTTATTTCCATGTTAGTTTGAATTGGCATATCCCAAAGGATAGTTACATCGTTATTTTGGTTAACTGTGTCTGGTTGTTGTTCATACATCTCTCAATGGTTTTGATTTTGTGCTTCTCGCATATCTTCCTTGTTTTGTCTGTGGATGTATTCATTTTTTGCTAGTTCCAGACATCCTGAGATAATATGGTCAACAGTTTCCTCATATTTAAGATCCTGCATTTTGGGTTAGTTCCATCCTTGATTATATGACAGTGATAGGATCTGGTTGCAAGGCTTTGGTCCTGAGCTACAATAATTAGGCCTCATGTCTCAGCTTTCAACTCGGTGCTCCTCAGTCACTGATGTGTTTTCTGTTGGTCCACATCTGCTTCTTTCATTCTTTTTAGGTATTTGCCATGTAACAGCTTGTCCTCCCAGTTTTGTTGTAATTTCATTTGGCGAAGTTGTTTTGCTTTCTGCTTCACTCATTTGGCGTAGATGGTATCTGCTTTGTTTTTTGTTGGTAGGATTTCAGGTCTATTAAGCTGTTTCTCGAAGAATGCAGCTTCTTTGTTGATGGAGCGGATTTGGTGTTTTACTATTTGTAGGAGAGGATCCTTGGTTTTTGTGAGTTATGCTTCCAATCCGATTGTTGTTTTTAGAGTTAGTCCAACTTGGGTTAAGACTTGGCCTCCTAAAGCTCATGATATGTATATCATGATTATTATTATTATTTATATTATTATTATTATTTTTATTTCCTTTGATTTCTGGTGTAAACTCATTTCCTTTCAGGTCCTGACCAAAGACTTAAGGTCAGAAATGCCCTCATGACATTTTCTACTGAGCAGTTTTGGTTTTTGTGAAGTATGCTTCAAATCTAATTGTTGTAGGTTTTAGAGTTAGTCCAAGTTGGATTAAACCTTGGCCTCCTAAATCTCTCAATACATATATTATTATTATCATTATTATTATTATTATTATTTCCTTTGATTTCTGAAGTATACTCATTTCCTTCAGGGTCCTGACCAGAGACTTAAAGTCGGAAATGGCAGCATGACATTTTCCACTGAGCAGTTTTGAAAAAAAAATCACATATTTTACATAGATAAAGCTTATTATTATTATTATTAATATTATTATTATTAATATTTATATTATTATTATTATTATTATTATTATTATTATCATTAATCATCTTCTTCAAGGCAACCATAGTATTTTCACCTTGGATCTCTTTCTTTTTCTTGTTGTTTTTTTGTTCTTCATTTTCTTCTTTTTATTATTATTATTATTATTATTATTATTATTATTATTATTATTATTATTACTATTATCATTATTACTATTATTACTATCATCATTATTATTACTATTACTATTATTATTATTATTATTACTATTACTGTTATTATTACTATTATTATTATTATTATTATTATTATTACTATTACTGTTATTATTACTATTATTATTATTATTACTATTATTACTATTATTATTACTGTTTTTATTACTATTATTATTATTATTGTTATTGTTACTATTGTTTTTTTCTCCTCAGTTTACATCTGGGCATTATATTCTATTTCCTTCCATATTGTATTTTTTCTTCTTCTTTAAGAATTTTTTAGAGACTATTATTATTATTATTATTGCTGAGGGGTTTTAGTTAAACATGAGTGTTCCTTCATTCTTGGATGTCTCATTCACAAGCACACTCACTCCCAATCTCATCTCACCTCACTTCCCTACTTATGTCTTGAGAGCATTCTTCGGCTGCTAAGGAAGGATCAGCCACTTTCTCCATGCAACTCCATTAAGATGACCAGTTCCTCTCCCCCATCCCTGACCTATACCAATTGGTCTTTGGTACTTGGCACTCCTCTATTCCATAATTTGTTGGAAGAAAATCACACCAAAAGTTTACCTAAAGTGGCAGGAGACCAAAAGCACCTGTCGTTTCTGGTGTGACGTCAATTCTACACATTTACATGGTGTTGGCATATCCAGTTGTGACAGTGGTCACTTTAACCACTAAACAGAAGTGTTGATATTAAATGCCCTCTGACCACTCTGCTTGAACATTTAAACAACAATCCTTGTGTGTGTTTGTACATATATATATATATATATATATATATATATATATATATATATATATATATATATATGATCACAAATATTTTTCCATATATTACAATTAAATAAGGCCATTATAAAGATTGCAGAACCAAACAGAATATTAGAATATTTTTTAATAATATGAAAATCTACAGTTAAGGAGAGAGAACAATAAAAGAACAAGAATTAAGAAGACAGAAAATAATGATTAACATTGCATTTAAATTTTTCAGTATCAAAGTTGACTGGAAAGCAAGAAGTTAGAAGAGAGTTCCACAAGTGAAAAGTTTGATTCGCCTTCTTCTGTCTCTTCAGAATGTTGGTGATCATGGCTCTCCACAATTTTCTGTCTTTTGTAGGCCTTAGTAAATTTTAACTTTTTGTTATCTATCCTAGTCCTGTTTCTGTGAACCATTTGCACAAGATCCTTCTTCTCATTCTTCTATGGGCCATGTCCCTTCAGGACGTTGGCGATCATGGCTCTCCACAATTTCCTGTCCTTTGCAGCTCTGAGTAAATTTTGTCTTTTCACTAGCTATCCTAATCCCTGTTCTGACAACTATTTACACAAGCTCGTTAAAACTCAAAACATCTCATATTATTCTTAGAAATAATTCATTGACTCAAAAATCTAACATAGGTAAAAATAATGTTTTTGAATTCTTATGTGCTTTGGGAGATTGTATTTTTCACTTTAAAATCAACAAACAACATTATGATAGATGTAAGGTGCACAGTTTAAAACAAAATAATAAAAGTAAGGTTTCTATTTCAAATACAACTATGCACTATAATAGCATTTGAATTGATATAGATATATGAATAAAGACAAAAGGAAAACTTATCTTAGCTGACACCTTTTGTCCTCTAAGGAACTTTATCAAGGCACATTTCCCTTGATAAGTTTTCTTTTGTCTTTTTTAATTTGTTTATTATTCCCTTTATTTGAATTAATTTATTTTACTTGTTTTTGATTATTTATTTGTATTTTTATTTATTCTTTTCTGTTTTTGATTTTTAAATAATGTAATAAAAATTTGTTTTTGTGTCTGCATTTTGAGATTATATATATATATATATATATATATATATATATATATATAGTAATGATACAATATGGTAATCCATATGGAATTTCCAGGAGGATATAGATCCAGGGAGAGCTCTATGTCAAAAGACAGCGCAACATTATTATTAATTAAAGACTATCAAACACTTAAAATCCCATAGGTAATAATTTTTATTTCATGAGACCTCGAAAAAAAGCAGCTCTCAATCTTCAAGACCTACAAACAATGTCACAAAGGTGACTTTGTTTATAGGTCTTGAAGATTGAGAGCTGCTTTTTTAGAGCTCTCATGAAATAAAAATTATTATCTATAGGATTTTAAGTGTTTGATATATTGATATTCTTTAATTAATAATTAACAAAATAATAAAATAACAATAATAACACCTACTGATATACAACAAATTATATAATTTAAGGTATGTCAAAGTAAACATAATTTCAAACAATAAAGTGCACAAAAGCTAATTAAAGCAATAATTATTGTATGAAAATATTAAAAAATTATGATACTTATCAAAGATTGACTCAGTGTGTTGTAAAGCTTTGCTCTTCAGAGTCCAGATAAGAATTATATGCATGTATTTGTATTGCTAAACATGTTTTATATGGAGAACTTGTTAATGGAAAGAGAGCAGCCCATAATCATGATAAGGAGGGCCTGAATGAATCATTGAACCTTTACAAGCATCAGTCCATATTCCATGCAAATGATCATACCACCTGGTGTAGGAAGGTTCATGATGAAAAGGCTACTTTCAAGAGTTCTTGGATTGCAAAAGAAAAGGTGAAAAGAAATGTCTGAAAAGGTCTTGATGTGGAACTTTCAGACCATAGAGGTGACAGGCATGAGCTCACATATTTTTGGTAGGCTTTGCTTGAGTAGAAACCATTGTGGTATGTCACCATTCTCTTCAGTACAAATATAGAAGACTATAGATTTCAAAGGCTATATTTTAGCAGTCAGACACCCACATAATTGTAAACGAGCTGACTGGGATACATTTATAGACAGAGAGTAAGACAAGTTGTAAGACAGGTGAGCCAGATAAGTAATATAAGAATCTTGATGGATATTTTGGCCTACAATGGAAGACAATTAGTCAAAACTTCCTATTTTGTTAGTCTACACATTTTTGACTAAGTATATTGGGATAGCAATGTCTTTAATCAAAGCTACATTTCTTTGGTCTGTTGTCTTTTTTTTTCTCTTTTCTTTTCTCTTCTTTCTACTCTTTTCTCTTCTTTCTACTCTTTTCTCTTCTTATTTACGTTTCCCTCTGTTTCAACCTTCTTCTTCCAACCTCTCCACCTTCTTGTTTGTCTTCTTCTTCTTCTTGCCTTTCATTTCCCAACCTTCTTTCTTTTCCTTTATCATCAACTTCTTTTTTCTTTTCTTTCTCCTTTAACTTCTTCTTTGTTTTTATTCTCATGTTGTTGTTGTTGTTATTATTATTATTGCTTGCTTTGATTTCTGTTGTATACTCCTTTTTTTCTGGATCTCAACCAGTGGCCTAAGGTCAGAAATGGCTTCATGATATTTTCCACTAACCATTTTTGTAGAAAAAAAAAAAAAAAAAAATAAGATTGCACACATTTTGCATAGATAAAGCTCTTCATAATATGTGATCTGTACTTGTGAGCACAACTTTTGTATTTCTTTATTATTATTATTATTATTATTATTATTATTATTATTATTATTATTTCCTTTGATTCCTATTGTATAGACATTTCCTTCTGGGTCCCAACCAGAGACCTAAGATTCAAAATGGCTTCATGACATTTTCCACTGATCATTTTGTAAAAAAAAAAAACAAAAAAAATAAGATCACACATATTTTACATAGAAAAAGCTCTTTATAATGTGTGACCTGTACTTGTGAGTACAATTTGGCCTACCAGGAATCCCTTCAATGAATTTATCGTAACCTTATCCAGTCAATCCTAGTGCTCCAACTACAACTGGAATTATTGATGTCCTCATGTGCTACATTTTTGAGATTTCCACTTCAAGATCCTTGTATTTTGATAGTCTTTTTAAGATCTTCAAAAATATATTACAATCTGCAAGGACTGCCATGTCAATAAGAAAGCACATTTTGTTCTTATGGTCTTTGATTACAATGTCTTGGCAATTATTATTATTATTATTATTATTATTATTATTATTATTATTATTATTATTATTATTCCTCCCTCTCTATCTATCCTCTCCTCATTGCCCTGTTCATGTTTTCCTTGTTTTCTTTTCTTCTTTTCTTTCCAATTGTTTTTCCTTCCCTCTTTCTTTATTATCCTTGCACTTTATTTTACTTCTCCCTCTATTTTTCTTCTTCACATTCTTTTTAATCTACTCTTTCATCCTTTTCCAACATTATTTTTTTCTTCTTCTTCTTTCTCCATGCTTTTCCATCTTTTCTTTCTTTCCATTTTTCCTACTTTTCTTTTTTGGTGTTTTCAAATTTTTCATACAGCTTACCATCTTCTCCTCCTACTACTCTTTCTACCACCTGTTTCTTCTTTATCTCTTTTTTCTCCTCTCTTTTCCTCTTACTACTTTCTTTCTTCTTCTCCCTCTCCCACTTTTCTCTCACTTTCTCTTCAATCCTCTCCTTTTTTATCTTTTATCTTCTTCCTCCGCTCAAAAATAGAAAGAAAAAACAGGAGGTAGAAGCTGGAAGCAGGAAGAAGATGAATCAAAATAATGAATGTTAATTATTTTGATTCATCTTCTTCCTGCTTCCAGCTTCTACCACCTGTTTTTTCTTTCTATTTTTCTCTTCCCCACATTTTTCTTTCCTCCTCTTCTTACATCTCCTCCTTCTACTGCTACTACTTCTTATCAGTTTATCTTCTCATATTCCCTCTCCAAATTTTCTCTCTTTTGCCTTCCTTTTTCTCCTCCCTCACCTTCCTCATTTTAACTTCTTTTATTACTGAAAAATTTTACCTCCTCTTCATCCTCCTCCTACTACTACTTTGTGCTTCTTATCACTTTTTTTTCTCTTCTTTCCTCTCCCTACTTTTTTCTGCCATTCCCTCCCCCTTTCATCTTTAATCTCTTCTTTTGCCTTCTTCTTTCTCCTCCCTCACCTTCATCATTTTACTTAAATTTTTTTTTGTTTTTATTGTTGAAATTTTTACTTTTCCTCTTTCTTTGATTTGAGGATGTGGGAAACTTTTTCAATATTCTTTCACCAAAGACAATGGAGTCTCTACCTTTGTCTTGAAAAGCAAGTAGAAGGTAACACTAGATGCAGAATCTAGCAGATGCTTCTGAAATAAACCAAGCAGATTAGCTATCCTGAGATAATCTTTTTTACCCCAACAGATTCCAGCTTGGTTTCTATTTTCACTTGTGATTCCTCATGTTGCTGCTGCTGCTGTTGATGATGATGATAATTCACAATCAGATCAGGAGGGATTTGAGGGAGAAAAAGTGGAAAACATAGAAACAAAGAACTGAAGGAGAGAGAGGCGATGAGAATAAAACAAATGCTCAAATAAAGTGGAAGGAGAAAGAAAGAAAGAAAGAAAGAAAGAAAGAAAGAAAGAAAGAAAGAATGGTTTGGAAACAAAAGAGAGAAAGTGGGTATAGAAGGAATATAGAAAACAGAAAAAACAGAAGAAAAAAAAAAGAGTTCAACTCTTCAAATAAAGAACAAAGCAAAACTAAGCTAAAGAAAGAAAAAGAAGATAAAGAAAAAGATATAAAAAATAATGTTCTACTCTAAAAAAATAAAGAAAGAAAGAAAATACATAACAATAAGAGAAAGAAAAAGAGAGAGAAAGAATAAAGATCAACTCTAAAATAAGAATAAAGGAAGAATGAAAGAAAAGGAGAAAAAGAGTAAAAGAAAGAAAAAGAGTGAGAGATGAAAAATAAAAAAAGAAACAAACAAATTGATTTCCCAAATGAAAAAAAGAACAGGAGAATAAATGAAAAAAAAAAAACATAAAAAAAAAAAAATCAAGGTAAACAATAAAAAAGTTTAAGAAAATCTGTGAGAAAGCCTTCAATATTTTGTTATTATTTTTTATTCGGTCGTGCTACATCGGACATTCATGAGTCAATCGGAATGTTATTAGGGCAACATCTTATGTCATAACATACCTGGTCAATGTAGGTTGTTGCTGGGCAACCAAACTGTCTTGCTTCATGACTAGGTATCCAGACCAGTAGATCACTCGCAAATTCTGTTTTGCACACTAGTTGTGTCCTGCAAAGTGCATTATGAGTTAACATAAAGTTGTACAAATGTCAGGGATGAGTCCATACAGCTGTGATTTAGTTGGATGTTGTCTCCAAGAGATGTTAAGTACATCTCTCAGAATCCAAGAGTAGGTTCCATCAAGCTTAGACTCAAGGGTTTTAGTTAATGTCCGAGCAGTGGTACCATATATTAACACTGCCTCTACAATAGCTTTAAAGAATCTCTGTTTGAGGTTGTCTGGGAGATCAGATTTCCATTTTATTAGCTATGCAAATTTTCACATCCTTTTCAATAGAATTTATCTCATTTCCTAGGTATGTAAAATATTTGAAAGATTTTACTGATTCACCTGAAAAACAAAATATGAACTCTTCAGAAATGAAGTTAGCAAAAGCAAACTTTAATCTTATAACTTGAGTTCCTGTAAAATGCATTCTGTAAGATTGAAGAAATATCGGGGATTGTTCCATTGAGCTGTGATTTAGTAGGAGATATTAAGTATAGATCTTAGCATCCCAGTGTAGGCTTCATATGTTGATGGCAATTTCTCAAAGGTATGGCAGTAAAGGCAAAGCTTAACAACACCCCCTCCCCCAACATACAGCATAATAAAAACATTGTATTGTATCTTACTATGTGTCTATGTTGGATTGAAAATAGCACTAAGAGTATACCATACATTAACACGGATTCTATAGTAGCTTGAAAGAATCTCTACTTGAGGTTGTCTGGTAGATCAAATTTCCAGATTACATCATTTTATTAGCTATTTTCAATCCTTTTCAATAGAATTTATCTCACTTCATAGGTATAGTAATTGGACTAATATTGCTAAGACCAACAAAGAATTAGAAATTGTGGAGAGCCACCAGGTTAAAAAATGCAATTTTCTCAGTTTAGTTTGTAATTATTTATTCACTCAAGTTAGCTTGGACATTCATGAATATTTCATACCAACCATCACAGTCTTGCACCAAGGTCAGAAGGTCATTAGGATGGCATTCTGTGTGATAACATAGTTGGTCAATATATGTGGTTGCTAGGCAACCAGCCCATCTTGCTCCATGGCTAGGTGTCCAGAGCAGAAGATCACTTGCAAGTTCTTGTTTTTCTCACCAGCAGCAGTATCCAGCAAAATGCATTCTGCATTCACGTAAGATTGCAGAAATATAAGTGATGAGTCCATAGTGATTTAGTTGGATGTTGTCTCCAAGAGATGTTAAGTATAGCTCTCAGCATCTGAGTGTAGGTTCTATCAAGCTTAGACTCAAGGGTTTTAGGTAATGTCAAAGCAGTGCCACCATACATTAAAATCAGCTTTACAGTGGTGCAAATAAAGCTCTATTTGAGGTTGTCTGGTAGGTCAGATTTCCAGATTACATCCATTTTATTCAAGACATCATAGGCTAATAGTCTTGCAAAAGGAAGAAAGAATTTTGTAAAAGATTCTCTTTCTAATGGAGAAACAGATTAAATGAAAGTATAAACAAGTGAAAAGAAAAAAAAGAAAAGTAACTCTGAAGAAAAAAAAAAGAACAAGGTAGTTAAATGATCTGAATAAATAAAAGAAAATGGAGTAAGATAAAAGAAAAAATAAATTAATAATGGATAGAAAGTAGAAAGCAATAAGTTACTGAAAGACAAAACAAAGTTAATGAAAGGAAGACATGAAGAAAAATTATTTGCTCATGAATTAAATATGGCTGCCACATTTGGTTTGATGCTTCTACTATATATTTCAAGATTCTGGATGAAATTCAGAGAAGGGCCTGTAATATTATAAGTCCTAAATTGGCATCTTGACTTCAGTCATTTACCCATTGTCATGATGTGCCTTCCCTTTGACTTTTCTAGAAATATTTTCATCATAATTGTTCTCGTGAACTTTCCTCCCTGGTAATTCAACTGTATGAATTTCAATGTAGTACTAGATAGTAGAAATCATGGTGGAGTAATGGATTGCAGCTTGGATTGAGGAATCAGAGAGCTATGTTCAAATTCCAGTTGAATCCATTGCATTCACTTACGTGCTAATACCCTTGGGAAAAGTATGAATCCTCTTCTCCCCCCCTCCCGCAGGACAAACAAGGTTTTATAGCTTTGGATAGCAACTGGTCTACTGCAGAAAGAAATGGCAACCTACTGTGAGGAAAAAAATCTGCCTTGTTAGTCATGTATACCTGATCACCTAAGTGTGTATCATGCATGGCACATAATTGACTGATTTGATTAGCAACAAGATCTCATCAATTCACAGTTGAAATGGCCATAGATGTAATATTGGTCCTGAACTGGCATCTTGTCTTCAGTCACTTTCCTACTGCTGTAAAGTTTCTTCCCTGTACCTTTTCTATAAATATTTTCATAGTAATTATTTGGATAAACTCTTTGCTATGGTACCTAGACTTCATAAATTTAAGATGGTGGTGTAATAGATAGCAGCTTGGATTGAAGAATTGGATAGCTGAGATAGAATTCCAGTCGAATCCATTACATTCACTTATGTGGTAATACTCTTGGGAAAGATATGAATCCTCTTCTTCTCCCTCCTGCACTATGGGTAAATAGCAGGACAAACTGGCTTCTATAAATTGGGATGAAAAATGGTCTACCGCAGAAAGAAATGGCAACCTGCTACAGGAAAAAAATCTACCTTGTCAGTCATGTATCAAAAGTTATATGATCGCATAAGTGTGTATCATGCATGGCACATAACTGACTGATTTGATTAGCAACAAGGTTTCATCAATTCATAGTTGAAATGGTTATAGATGTAACCGCAAGTTCTTTGCTAACAGTTTCTTTTCTTGTACTTCTAACTTGTAGAACATTTTTCTGGCACCATGCTTTCCAACCAACTCTGATCTTCAAAAATTTAAATGCAATGTCAATTCTTATCTACTGTCTTCTTTATTAACTCTTCTATTCTTCCTTCTCCTTGATGATGTTTCTATTTTGTAATTCTTTCACACTGACTAAACCCTTGTGTCATAGTGGCTTTACTGCCTTGCTTGTGGTGAATCTTATTAAAAATAAATAAAAATTCTGTTCCTTGACCAAAAAGTAGCAGTAAAGTGGCTGCTATATCCATTGTCATTTCCCCACTTTCTTCCCTGTACCTTTTCTATAAATATTTTCATAGTAATTATTTGGAGAAGCTCTTTGCTATGGTACCTAAACTTCATAAATTTAAGACAGTGGTGTAATGGAGAGCGGCTTGGATTGAAGAATCAGAGAGCTGTGTTCGAATTCCAGTTGAATCCATTACATTCACTTACGTGCTAATACTCTTGGGAAAAGTATGAATCCTCTTCTTCTCCCCACAGCTATGGGTAAATAACAGGACAGACCGTGTTCTATAGCCTTGGATGGCAACTGGTCTACCATAGAAAGAAATAGCAACCTACTGTGAGGAAAAAAATCTGCCTCGTGAGTCATGTATCAAAAGATACATGATCGCCTAAGTATGTATCATGCATGGCACATAACTGACTGTCTAGATTGGTAACAACGACTCATTGTTTCACTGTTGAAATTGCTAAATGTAACAGTAAGTTCTATTCTAGTAGTTACTTTTCTCACACTTCTCACCTGTGGAACTCTCTTCTGGTTTCTTGCTTTCTTGTCACGTAAAATCTTTAATTCAACATCAATTACCATTTTCCGTCTTCCTGAAACCTGTTCTTTTAGTGTCCTTTCTTCTCACTGACATTTTCTTGTTTCCTTTCCCTCTTAGCTTACTTGCATCTTAGTAGCATTATCACCTTCCATGGAGTTAAATGATTAATAAAAAAATGAAAAACATGAATAATTATTGATGGATTGACAAAAATAAAATAGAAGAAAGGCAAAAGAAAGAGAAGGAAATATTACTAATTTATTTATTTTCAATGTATTAATAATAATAATAATAGTAATGAAGATGATGATGATGAAGAAAAGACTTGTCAAAAATTAATAATGAAAGAAATTATGACAGAAAGAAGAAAATACAGATAAAGAATGAAAAATTAAAAAAAGTAAGCTGTAAATGAAAAGTAATAAAAATTGAGTGAAAGAATAAAAGATTAACAGAAGGAAAGTGTAAATGAAAAAGAA